>JAAAKQ030303764.1:0-10125 GCA_010016005.3 Zanna intricata
GTATTCAAATCCGTATAAAAATTTTTATCTTTACTAGGACTTGAACCTTAGAACTCTCGACTTCGAAATCAGCTGATAGATTTAGATAACTTAATGTTGGAAAACAGTCGGAGACATCTATTCTACAAGGAAAATGCTTCCACGGTGAAATATATATTATTACGGATAATTTTAGTTTGATAAGGTAATGATTTGTTAAAATGCGAAGAGAATTGCTATATTTAATAAAAAATAAAAATATTCTCTAATAAGTGCCCTTACGTTCCATGTGAAATGTGGTTGATCGATTTTATTTGTGTTATGAAAATTTAGGTTGTAGTATTTTAATAAAGGAATTCTAGAAATAGATGTACTAAAGAAATAATTTTTTTTAAGAAAACATTGTAAAAAGCGATGTAATTTATCTATATATATATATATATATATATATTTAAAAAAAAAAAAATTAATTATATATATTTTTTATCTTCATTTATTTTCATAATTACAAATCTAGTTTTTGTTTTACCATTCCTCTGATGACCTTGTGAATCAGATAAGTCTACTATCTAAGAATGATTTTTATGGCTTATTATTTGAAATACTTTCTTTGATATCGATTTTAATGAATTAATATTAATTTTTTTTTACTGCTATAGTAACAATGAATGAATTTTACAGTCTTATGATATTATTATTATTGAAAAATTCAAAATAATAGTTTTTAACATTATAATTGCCTCAACCTTTTTAATAAATACACTTAATAAATACACTTCCTAAACAATACAACTGTAATACAGCAGTTTTAGTACAATATCCTTTTGTTTGCATTTCCTTTTCAGATAAATTTATTAAAAAAACATTTTCTTATAAATAGCTAAAAATAACTTATTATTTTTAAAATTTTGTTGTAAATTTAAGGTAATTTTATACTGTTTAATTAATTTCTATAAGTTTCTTAATTAAAATTAAATTATTCGACTTCGTGTCGAATAATTCTGGGGCTTTATGTTCTCATTAAATTAATTTTCAAAAAATTGTTAAAACTAAACTTTTTTAATAGCAATTTTATTAATTAAACATAAAAATATTTTTAGGAAGACGATTTTTATATAATATGCCAAGGATAATAAATCAATTATTGTCTGATTATCAGTAAAATAGAGGCAATTTAACAAAGGAGATGAACCATTCATGTCTCTAATAAAGTTTTTAATCAAGAAAATTTAACGATTCCACATATCCCGCAGTTATTTTTTTTTTTTTTTAATTATACCCATATTTTTTTATTTTTCTTGAACTATTTATGTAATTTTAATAATTTGAACTTTCTTTTAACATATTTGAATGGTACAGAACAAAAAAAAAACTTCGAGTGATATTAAAAAAAAAAGGTATAAAATGATAATGAATCAGCCGAATTATAAATGTATTTCTTTTTACTTCTTTGTACGAAATAAAACCTCTTACACGGGGAAGGCACTTTGAAATGGTTCAAATCAGACTTCATTTCCATTTTTTTTTTTCTTTTTTTTTTTACATATATCGGTTTATTAATAATTATTAACCTCTGATTGTAAAAAAAAATTACGATTAATAATTCAAAAATAACAATTAAACACAATTTGAAAAAATATCAGAAGTTATTAATGAAATAAAATTTATTAAAAAAAAAAAAAAAAAAAAAAAAAAAAAATGTTTATATGTAATTTAATAGGCGTACAACAAAGTCATGTGTTATCCACATCAGATTTTTGCATTCTACGATTGTAATAATAGAAATAATTATATCTGTATTCATCTTATGAACTTATATCGTCCTTCGACATCTCGTGCAATCCTCCTACCACACCACTTGATGTCACAAAACACAGCTCGAGAACCGAACCATATTTTAGTTAATGTGATTAACAAACAATATGATTACTTATTATAGTTCATAAAATAGTTCAATCCACATCAAGATCTTTAACCATCCCAGTCGGTACATGTACTCACATGTACCGACTAGCATCAGATCTTATATTATGCAGATCTTTCTGGCATGCAGATTTTATATTATGCCTTATATTTTAGAATTTGTAATACATTTGTTATGTCCAAATTAAAAACAGATTTTTGGACATTTTAGCACTCATTGGGCATTTTAGCATTTTTGAGCATGTAGTCACTAGCCTACACTGATTTGTAGAGTGTATTTATTTTATTAAAATTTGCTCTAATTTACAAAACCGGATACTGATTAGGCTATTTATTTCTATACATAGAGAAGTGATTTCGTCAACTCCAGAGAAAATAAGATTGTAAAGTTCAAAGTTATTACCTAACCCAGAAAATAAAAAACAAATCTGTTAATAAATTATTCCTAAGTTTATTGCGTATAAAAAACATGTTCTCCTACAGTTACACAAGAAAAAATGGTTATTTTAAACCGTTCCCTTAGGTCACAAAAAATTTTCATTGTGCACCTATTTTTCTCAATTTGGGATTCAGTAAATACTTTAATTCATTTCATTATGTTTTCTTTTTACCAAAACTTATTATATGATCTCTCTACCCTAATATTAATTTTCGTGTTTTTAAGAAGAATTCTTATCCTATTCATTGACTTTTGTTTTGAATGATTTTTTTTCTTGAAATCTGTAAAATATTTAATGATTTTTATCCGACGTTTTAGATCAGAATCACTGATGAGGATATCTCTTCTTACTTCGGTATTCATATGAATTTTAATTTTTTTTTTATGTGAATGTGGACAAAACATTCACATATTTATTGTTCACTGGTATTGTTTTACAAACATTCGTAACTATTGTTGGTTTAATGTATTAAGAGGAAAAATTTGTTACAAAGTTCTCTCTATATGTTAACGCCGATTTCGGAGTAAGGATTGAATATAAGCTTTCCTTTATCTTTTTCAGTACGACTAAACATATATAAATCTTTCTGTGTGCGCGCGCGCGCGTGTGATGTGCCGTTGCGTACATAAATTCTGCTACTGAAAAATCTTTTACAGCCTCAGGCATTATATTAAAATGTATCCTTCTAATCTTGGGATCGTGTGATCCTTACGTTTATTTCTAATGTCTGAGGTAGTAACTGCCCACAATTTTATAAAATTTGCAATGTGAAAAATGTGAACTTGCAATGTGAGTGTGGAACGTTACGGGATTAAGTTCATATTGGCAAGACAACCATGAAAGGACAACCTCTTAGATATGTTTTGCCACAAGAACAAATAAAATTGACCATGAAAAGGAAAAATGGACATTTTAGAACTTAAAAAATCAAAAATTGATAAATAAAGATCTATCAATCTATCTTTTGAGGATGAATTAATGATATAATGTGGTAATAAAAATCGTCAATTATGAGAAACTTTAGTGTTGCTTATAGTATATTTGGCTTGCTATTTGTTTAGCAGGCTTACTTTCGAAGGAAAAAAGAAAAAAAAGTAGGTTTACAAATCATATTACATAACAATTATACCGTAATTACGTTTAAATGACTTAAATAAGTATGATTTTAAAAAAAATGTCCTTTTTTTGGTTTATCTAATAGTAAATGCTCAAAAGAAATTGGAAAGAGTAGATACCGATTGAAAACTTTTGGACAATTAAATGAAAGGAAACCAGATCAACATTCATATATTTATACAACACTTAAAAGTGATTTCGTTGACTGGTATAAAAAAAACCATCTGTTTTAACAAGAAACGATATTTCTAGAGTTCATATAACCCGAGAAACGCGGTTCGTTGTGTGTACAGAAGTGTTACTTATTTAACTGTTTTTTTTTTTTTTTACCAATCCTGTGAGTATTATTCCATTCACGAATTCTATAAAAAAGCAAAACCAATAAACAAAATATTGGTCCGTATCTACATACGTGTTACTGACTTATACAAGGCCTGCAGATTTTATATTATGTATTATATTTTAGAACTTGTAACACATTTGTAGTTTTTAAGAGTATTTGTGTAATATTTCAAATCTATTTTTACTGTTTCAGATTTGATCACACATTCGAACGCGCGCGCGCGTATTCACACTACACACATACTTAAGATGAGTTAGTGTAGAATACTTATTGGCATTAAAGTGAATTTCTTATTCAAAACTCTATTGTTAGAAAATCGTAAACAATTACATAATTCTCAGTCACTATGAAGGCTCCGTGGTAGTTCTGACGGTTGAAAAATCGTGTGACTTCCGTCGATTGTCAGTAGAGGAGTTTGACCCTTGCGATAATGAAAGATTTTACTGATTTGTTATTGAATTCATTCCACTCAATGGCTCCCAGTTTATGTAAAATAAAGATAACAGTTCAATTGTAATTCTTTTACAAATGCTGAATGTTTAATGCAGGATGCCCATTAATCGTCAATTACAAAAAATAACATTCAAAATCCAATCTACAAGGACTGGATCATAATCTTCAACTCCGTCCATCTTAAAAATAAATATATAAACGCCGCCATTAGATAATTAAATACCAGCCCGATAATTAGATAGATCCAGCAACAAGGGACCGTTGTATAGGCTCTCCAGTTAGTGGGGAGATAAGAACCCGTGATACCCTTGTAATCCGATCTGAATCCTTAATTCCTCTTTTGTTCTACTTTTGTCAATTGAGCGGTGTACGTGTTGTAAAACCAATCTAAAAGCCCGACTTTGTTTCGTTTGGTTTTGGTCCAGTAGGCGTTACGTTTCATGTTTCAGTAATTATAAAAAGAATCATAAGAGTCTATTGTAACTATCTGCTGTTTGAAATTTCTTCATTAGAGTGAAAACAGGATTTTTTTTTTGGGGGGGGGAAGGTTGCGCTTATTTTCTCTAGTTTTAACTTATTAGAAGTCTTTCTTCGCATTAATAATATCGTTTCTGTTTTTGTTAGCATTTGGAAATACAAATACTTATTGAATGTATTTCTTTTCTACCGCTTTATCAAATCCATTCGCTTTAATGATTAACAATTGAGCTTAAATTACTGTAACACTGCATCAATCTAATTGAATATGAGTAATTGACAAATTATTATATTTTCGATGTGTCATTTGAATACACATCAGTTTTATATATGAAAAAGCTTACCTTCCATTTCTGAGAATTATAAATAGATAAGAATAGCAGTTCATAAAACATTATATTATACATTATTGAAGAAAAATTAATGGTTCATATTTAATTGCTGTATTTTGTTTGCTTAATTAAATTCTGTTGTGATATTATGACTTAAGTTTTATTACAAAAAAAACTTCTCAGTTTCAGACATAAATTGCTGTTTTTTTTTTTTTTTTTTTTTTTTTTTTTTTTTTTTTTTTTGTAAATATAATACTACAAAATGTGTGTGAATAACATTAAAATTTTTCTATATCTTTAGCACATCAGAGTATGGAAAATTTATTAACGAAATCATACATTTCCAACTCTTAAGAGAATAAATTAATCAACAGTAATTTATTTTAAATTTCCATTTTAAACAACAATAAAATATCTGTCGGTTTTTCTAAATCCGTTTTTATAACAATAGTCGACAATACGTGGTAAATGCAACCTCTCAGCACGGCGCTACGATAGAATCCCTTTGGTTCAGATCCTTTCTGATTTTAGAAGGAACTCACTTCGAGTAGGCGAATAATTCTGTGTAGCATACCTGAACAACCGTAGTTAGGAATTATATTGATTAACCATTCACGTCATTCTTTGGAGATATTTACGCGTTTTGGTTTAGGAGATGTTGAAATTTTCCTAATCGAGAAAAAAATAATACTGACCACTTATAACAAATTGATTATGCTAAATACATTATTTAATCTTTTCTTTTTTAAGTGGATGAGAATAGAAACAAAAATTATTGTTAGATAAAAAATTTCTATTCAACAATACTTATAATCTCCTGTACACATCAAAAAAGCACTGAATTATCGCGGTAAAAAATAAACACAGTATTGTGCAATAAATTCGTAAGTTGAAAAAATCAATAATTCGTTATTCTACTCATATATAGTTAGATATTTTATGATGTGATGATTTCACTGATGTGTATTCAAATGATACATCGAAAATATAATAATTTGTCAATTACTCATATTCAATTAGATTGATGCAGTGTTACAGTAATTTAAGCTCAATTGTTAATCATTAAAGCGAATGGATTTGATAAAGCGGTAGAAAAGAAATACATTCAATAAGTATTTGTATTTCCAAATGCTAACAAAAACAGAAACGATATTATTAATGCGAAGAAAGACTTCTAATAAGTTAAAACTATAGAAAATAAGGGCAACCCACCCACCCCAAAAAAAAATCCTGTTTTCACTCTAATGAAGAAATTTCAAACACCAGATAGTTACAATAAACTCTTATGATTCTTTTTATAATTACTGAAACATGAAATGTAACGCCTACTGGACCAAAACCAAATGAAACAAAGCCGGGCTTTTTTCTCCTGCCGAATCGGAACAGATAGGCTCCGAATTTGCCGTGGCCCGAAAGGAGCTAGGTGAGGTAGTAGTTTACCTCCCCGAACCCCCACCGGAGCGAAGGCACCAGGCGCGGGACCAGTCGTCTTGTCAATGCGCCCGTCTCGGCCGCCCCCACTCCGCCTGCCATTCTGTCGTACGTCGTTGCCAGGCTTTCTTTTTGTTCAATACCTCATACATCCTCTTCATCTCTAATGCTTACAGGTGTATCGGAGGAAGATCATCTATAACTTCCGCGGCTATGCCGTGTAGACGGTCCGGTAGGCCGAGATAATTTTAACATTGGCTCGGCATTTGAGTGCCGCCATCCTGTTTACATTTCTCTTTACGGGACAAGCTTTGTACCCAACCGGAGCCGCGTAAAGCAGTACCGAGTTTGCCACGGACAACAAAACACGACTCTTGATTGCCCGTGGTCCACTCTTCGCTGCAAACAGTTTACTAAGAACCGCCAAAGCCCTCTCTGCTTTTTCCGTCACCACTTTTGCGTGGGCGGTGAAGCGGCCCGACCGGTCTAGCCACACTTCGAGGTATTTTGCCATCCATGTGTCTTAGATAGCGTGGCTGTCCACCGAAACTGCGATTCTTCTCAGCTGCCTCCTGCTGACCAAGGCCACAACCGATGTTTTTGTTGGGGACAGCCGCAAGCTCCTCTTTGCGAGCCATGCGCTGACTCTTCTCACTGCCGTATTAGCGATATTGTCCACCTGGTCTGCCGTACGGGCGGACGCCAGCAGGGCGATGTCTTCGGCGTACGCGACCAGCTGAGAGTCTCCTGGTAACTCTCTGTTGCCCATCGTGTTGAGGAGACAAATTGGACGAAATCCGGTTTCCTCCCCGGGCTGGAGCCTCGGGTCAGGGACGAGAACCAACCGTGCCTCCTCCCAGCAGCGGGGAAAATTCTCCCTCTCTAGGACGTTGTTCAGAGCGTCCAACACTGCCCATGGATAACGTGTAACTAGACATTTCATCACCGCCACAGGCACCACATGTGAAACCGAACTCTTCTTTAACGTTTGTCCTAGATACCGTCCATTGCAGTTTCTCTAATCAGAACTTCCTCGTGTGGTCCATATCTACCCAGTTCCCCTCAACCGTTACAAAGAGTTGCGCAACTGCATTCTGTGTCTGGACGCGGGATAGCCTGGAGACAAACATTCCCTTAGTTACGAGAATGTCTACGGGTGACGAGTTGGTTAGAAAAAAACAGAACCGATTAAATGAAACTTGCAGTAAGTTAGTATTTGCACCATGTTTGGGGAAAACGTTCCTCAATAATTCTCTTTTGGAGCTCTACTTTATATCGGAGGAATATGGTTTGTAAATCTTAACTCTTCAGATCTCGTCATCATCACTTGACTGCTATTAACCGCTCTACATATCTTATTTATCTTATTAAAATGACCAAATACTTGTAAAAAACAACCATTTCTCAGTGAACACTAATTACTTCGCAGCCGATTAGTGGAAAACTGTTGGATTAAAAACGCCTAAATCCGTGAAGGATATTGAAAAAAAAATTATTAACTAGTTAATAGAGCATACAAGTAACATTTTTATGCATTTCATACGGGCTTAAAATCTAGCAAGTTAAAAAAAGTAGGTTACTTTTCTTTATTTAAAAAAAAAAAAAAGAGTTCAGTAATGAAATTAAATCATAAAGGTTTACAGAATAGTGATTAAGAAATAAAATACAGATTTTGCCTTTTTTTTTTTTTTTTTTTTTTTTAATAAAATGATTTGTTAAGTTTCAGTCATCAACAAAAATACAGAACAACTTGAGTGGTTAAATATAGTATACTGATTCATTCTATTCATCTAATGAGTGCTTCTGAAAAAATGTAAAATAAAAAATATAAATCAGTTTAACATAAATATTAAACTGAAAGATTCATATTATTTTAAATCGAACTCAAAGATGAAAACTTTGTTACTTACAGAAGTTTACTTTACTTTATAGAATCCACGAAATCTATAGAACACAATCGAATAAAACTCTTAGAAAATGAAAATTCTGGTTGACGTAACTTTTTGTCTTAAATTAATCATAATACAGTTACGATATTACAAAGTATCATGAAATAATATGTCTCAAATAATTTCTGTTCACACCTTCATTTTTTTCACCTTCATTTAAGTTATACTTGATTAAGTTATAATCAAGTAAAATCATCAGTAGACAGAACAAAGACTAATTAATGTTGATGCAGTACTGATTTCTTCCTTTGAGTTCGGTATCTATTATCTACCTTGCAAGAGTAAAAAATTACAGATGTGGTTTGTATAATTACAGATAGATTTTCAATTTACCGACCGAAATCAATTACATCGCGGTGACTTGTTCTCTCCTATCATAAAAGCTGGTTAAAATGAACACAATAATTGTAATGCATTGTATATTTTCATTTTTATTTTAATTTTATGGCAACTGTTAACAACTTTCACTTAATACAATGGTAATTTAAAAACTGTTTAAAGTTTGTTATTAAAAAAATGGAAATCGATGACAGAAAAATAGATCAAGACTTTCTGTAGGCATTAAAACAACAATATAAAACGCTTCTGTTACTCCTTTGAAAGGCCGATCAATAAAGATTCAGGTAAAAAGTTGAGAACCGTATAGTCGGAAACGAATTTAGGTAATGACATGAATAATGGCTTTGATGAACAATTTAAACAATTTCAATAGTTTGCACTTTCTCTTAGCTTATCTTAAATAAAATAAAACGGTTTCAGCATAAAAAAAGGGATGAATTAAAAAAAAAAGGAATTAGGAAATCTAGTTTACACGATTAAATCGCCTTGAAATATCAGAATTTAATTGATTTTTGTACTTTCAAGATTATTTGAAAATTTACAAATTTCTCTAAAACTTATTTTCAGTGCAAAACGACTATAAAATGCTGATATTAAATGATTGTAATTTGAAACAACAATAATACTGAACCAGTAACCCCTACATAAATTATATTCACGTCTATAATATTGTATAATATATATATTATCTCTGGAAGTTCATTCAAAGTCAAAAGTAGCTTTCAGGACACAAAAGATGGGGAGTCTCCGGTTATTGTTCGGCACTCAGAAATACGAATCATACAGGACAATATTTTATAAATTAAAAATGATAATTTATTCCTGCGGTTATATTTACTAAGTTAATTTTGGTAAAAAAATTACGCATTCCTAAATAAGGTCATTCACCTTAAATAATTTTTTTTTTACTATTCTGTACCTACTTGTATATTTCCGGTTGATAACCAAAAAGTTGAAATTTAAGTTTTATATATATGAAGAGAAAACATTTAAGCGGCATTTATGCTATTTAGGTAGTAAGTCTTACTACTATTTTAAAACAATTCCTGCCCGTAATTTTTATTTTCCCTATTAAAAATTTATACTAAAGTTGAAAAAAGTTTCAGCGGTAGTATATTTTATAGTTCCCTTAAACCTTTCGTTTTAACTCTCATCCGAACGAAAAACCATTTACTTAATTAAAAAAATTATATACTAGTACCTCAGTATACTGAGGTATAGTACCTTATATACTAGTGGCGCATGGAGCGCAAGGAGGAGGTGGAATTGACCGCTGAGCTGTTCGGCCAGGCCATCAAGACTGGTTGCGACAGGGTTCTACGGCGGCCTCGGCCAATGGACGA
>JAAAKQ030303786.1:0-10125 GCA_010016005.3 Zanna intricata
TGTGTGTGTGTGTGTGTGTGTGTGTGTGTGTGTGTGTGTGTGTGTGTGTGTGTGTGTGTGTGTGTGTGTGTGAAACTACCGTGATTTCTCCTTATCCAATGGTGTCGAAAATCCGATCAAAGCTGGAGATTTGTACCAAATTTCAAATTTATTATGCAGCATATCTTGAGAGCCCTAACTTCCGGACACAAGCGTGAATTAATCAAACCAAATCTGGTCAACCTATCCCGAAAACCACCTTGTCCAAAAAGAAACTGTAATACGTTGATCGGGGAAAAAATCCACATAACAACGTGCATATTTGTCAAAACAGGAAAAGTAACCTGCATGCAACGGCCGTCGTACGATTCAGTCCATTTGATCTCGTTCTCTTTTTCTGTTTAGCCTTCAGAACTACCGTAAGATATTACTTCAGAGAATGATAAAAAATACAAAATTTCTAATACAACTCTTTTTTTTTTTGCAGTCTAGAATATTACGGTTAAACGGACGCTTGAGAAGTAAAAATGTTTATAAACTGAAGATTTTGCAATGTTTTGTTATGAAAAAAAATTTGGCGTTTCTGTTCATTAATTTTGGTTTATTTCTCTTTTAGTAAATGAATATACGGGTATTTAAACGGGAAATAAATGAATTATCGTGATTAATAGTCGTATATGAAATGCAAGACTTAAAATATATAATTTTATCGTGGACCGAAAGAACTCGTAGCGACAATACGGCTTAAGTATACCGGTTGAAAAGGCTGATACTAGTAAATATGAACATACAGAATTGTTTGTATTTGTTAATTATGTTCAGTGAGTGATTGTTACGAAGTGACAAGTGACATATGGATTACAACAAAGCTTTAACAACGATTACTCTTTGTAGTCGGATTCAACCTGATAATTATTATCTTGATATATGTACATACGTTGATAATTGTAGGCCATCGGAAATCCAGAGTGTACCAAAATACTTGTTTATTTCATATATGCCTTCTAGTTGTATTGTGTATAATTACATAAGTTTCGTAATATTTAGTTATATTTCGATATTTTTTCAGTTTGTTAAATCAGTAGCAAATAATGAATATATGTATGTTCTTTATTTATCTATTAAGCGGAATCGGACAAGCGGAATCTTGAAAAAAGTAAATTTATAAACTAGATTCAATATTGATCTAGGTTAAAGTAAAGGTATTTTTTTAATTTAGGTCATTAAGATTAGCTTATTCGTTCTTCATTCTTTATTCTAAACGTATGCGTGAGACCGATAAAAAATTACAACAAAAAATTTTTTAATTTTACTTCCATCACGATTTGTATCTATAAAACAGTTTATTATTGTATTTGAAAGAAGTAGAAGGGCTAAATTATCCGATAAACTGTTACCCCGATCTAGATTTTTTCTACAACAACCAGATAAGAAACCGAATCTCTGTACTGATAAGTTGACTGACACATCCTTATCGAATTGTATAAGTAAAAGAGATAGATTGATTCAGGTTTACGCATTGCCTACCGGGCTGGCTAGTGGTTAATGCGACATCGCACAACAGCTGATTTCAAAGTCGAGAGTTCTAAGGTTCAAATCCTAGTAAAGGTAGTTACTTTTATTACGGATTTGAATACTAGATCGTGGATACCGGTATTCTTTGAAGGTTGGGTTTCAGTTAACCATACTTCTCAGGAGTTGTCGACCTGAGATTGTACATGACTACAATTCATTTACATTCATACATATCATCCTCTGAAGTAATATCTTGCAGTAGTTCCGGAGACTAAAGAGAAAAAGATTTACGCATTATTAACTCTGTTTCGATGCGCGTTTAACAAAACATTACAGAAAACCACCGGCCATAAAAATAGTAAAAATCAGATTAAATGGGAGATGATTACACCTAGAGACCCCAAAACAAGCCAGTAACTCCACCCAAAGAAGTAACTCAGATTTTTCTCGAGAAAGTAGTCATTAGTCACGCTTACATCCATTCCAGTGGTCGGAGTATCTTTATTCCCGGTCAGTATCTTTATCGATCAAAAGGTTTCGGCTTGCCCGGTTTAAATAAAGAATCTTCGAAAAAGGTTGCAGAAATTAAAAAAAAAAAAAATCGTACCTCAGAAACTACTAGAGATATTTGGATGAGTATTTCTTCTAAAAAAATCGCCGATTCAAAAACTTTTACGTATCTTTGAATGTTTCAATACGAGCTTCGTCGGTCGTTCTGAAAACATCCAGCCGATATACGACTTCTGTCCAGGTTCGCTGAATTATAGCAGACGTAACTACGGCGATCCGTTGTCATTTGCAGTGTTGTGCATTTCCGCATGGAAAAAAGTCTAGGGTTGTCAAATCTGGGCTTCTCGAGGTCAAAGAACAGGACCGGCTCCACCTATCCAATGATTAGGGAATGTTTCATTGAGAGCGCGTCAACGCCTAGGTTGAAGTGTGGTGGGGGAGCACCATCTTGTTGAAATATTATAGGGATGTTTCTTTCTTGTTCAATTTGATCAACTTTTGGTAAAACGTACAGTTGTAACATGTCCAGATAAACATTTCCTGTGATACTAGGCTCATTAAAAAAGAATCAGTCGATTACACGATCGGACATCAAACCGCATCACACGTTTATTTTTGGGAACTCTCTGACGTACTCGATAATTTCATCGGGTTGCTGTGATCCCTATATTCTACAATTATGCCGGTTGACACAACCGTTGACGTGGAAAGTCGCTTCATTCTTAATCGTAATACTACTTTAATGTTACGTCATTTTCAATGTTATTAAACATTTTACTCGCGAATTAAACACGTTTTGAATGATCCGTAGGTTCGTCAAAAAATTTTTTTTGTCTGAATTTTTCAAAAAGTAGTCGTTTGTTTAATTCTATTAGTTTCTAGAATACCATTTTTTTTTTTAATTTGCTGTAACCTTTTCAAGGAAGTCAAAAAGTATATTTAAAAAAAATAAATAAATAGATTGGTGTATCGTTTTGATGGAAGAGTTTGAGTAAAAAAACCCCATTCCCAACCAAATAAATTTGTTTGCTCTTATCATATCTATATACAAGAAATAGAATATACTCGTAAATAATAGAATTTTAAAATTGAAACTTTTTTCAGATACTTAAAGAATAAAGTAATATTAAATTGAAATGGAATCGAGGGAATGTAGAAGCGACCGCACACGTAAGGTTTATTTATTTGACGGTTAAACGGGTGACGGATAACGGAGGATTTTTTAGTATTTTTATTAAAACTATGAAATTGAAACAAAACGTATTATATTTAGCTAATAACGATCGATATTGTTATTTACTCTGGAATACTGATCGGTTAAAGAGAAAATTTACGGATTCGGGGTAAACTTATGTTCAAGATGCGAGTTCATCTTTATTGATATATGTTTGTGTTCGATCCACCTCGGCTATATTTTATAAGGGTTGTTTTCCATTTTCTTTTTTCACTCGCCTCTCTCAAGGGATATTCTATAGAAAGAAAAAGAGTTAGAGTGCTGTTCCGACGACTGAAGGTCGTGTAGTGTGAGTAAATAACGGTAGATTTGTGGTCGAGAGATAGAAGTTTTAAAGGATAGGATAATGCAAGCAAAAAGATAAAAGTACTGTTAGGTGACTGTTCTGTACTTCTCAGAAAAATAAAAAAAAAGTAACAATAAATGTACCTTTGTGTTTGTATCGTATTGTTTTGTTATCTCCTCTTTCTTATTCTCGGTGAAAAATTCTTCTTTCGTTTTTTAATGGACCTGAGTCCCTTTATATCGTTGCTGATGAAGTTGAAGTTTAATTTCAAATTTCTTAATTGCACTGTAATATCGATATTTTATTGTTCAAAATCATTTGTCGTTGTTTTAGTCCGAACTGAACGTTCGGTTTTTCGTTCGACGAGTAATCGCTGTTTCAGTAAGTAGTAGCAGTATTTAAAAAAAAAAAGAAAGCCGACACAGAGTTGTTACTAATTGCTCTTGACAGAATTTTATTTCGAGTACTCCATAGGATTTTTAAATATTGAATCTTAATTGTGCGATATTTAGAGTACAAAAAATAATTTAGTGAAAAAAATCAAAATATTCGTTAAAAAAAAATTTGGATCTGATTTGGCCTTCATCTAATGACGTTTTTCCTTTAAAAATTATGCGGTAATAAAAGTATAATTAGGCAAAACCCAAAAGTCTTAGTTCAAAAGCTTGGATCACGATTTAACCTCTCGACTAGACGACGTTTATATCCTAAAAGTTATTTGTCCTTTTAAAGTAAACTTTCTAAGAAAAAGGAAAACATTAAGTGAAAAAGTTTAATTCCGTTTCATCTTCTAACTCAACAGCTACATAAGTTTAGAGAATCAGATATAATAAAAAATACTAAAATCTTTTTAAATTCTTAACTCGGACCCCATTGGATCTCCTTTTCTTTAAAAGGTCCCCACAGCGGTTACTTTCATTAATACCAGATATAGTTTTTCAGCGACGTGTAGGGCCAGGGAGGCAGCCCAATTGCTGAGGATACCTCAGTCCGGGGCACACTCAAGAGTGCCCTGGGTCGGGATACTTCCGAGGACGCATGGGGGCCCATCGAGGGTTCAGAGGGTCGCGCACGGGGGAGAGGGCCGGGTGTGTGCAACGCACATCCGACTCTCGTTAGGGATAGGTTTTAAGGACGGGATGGGTAGCTTCTCTGAGGAGGGACATTTCGGTTTTCCACAAGCGGAGTGTCGGGTGCCTTAAAGAATCAGGGGAGACCCGATGGGGGGGGTTCTTAAGGGACCCCAAGACAGGGAGGGGGCAGGGTAATCTGCTTCTACGACACTCCGCGGCGACTGAGTTATACCTAATGGCGGGTCCAGTTGTCCCAGCGTTGTGAAAAAAAAAGATATAGTTTTTTCAGTCTTGAAGATTAAACATTAAATTAGTTGATATTCTAAGTACGGATCTCACTTAGCTCCCTTTTTTTTTTTTTTTTTTTGGGAAGGCTTAAAATGTTTATATGTAAGTCGCTCCTATAAACATCAGACTAACGCAAATCAGCTGATTTCGGAGTCGAGAGTTCTAAGGTCCAGATCCTAGAAAGGCAGTTACTTTTATTCGGATTTGAATACTAGATCGTGTTCACTGGTGTTCTTTGGTGGTGGGGTTTCAATTAACTACACATCTCAGAAGCGGTCGACCTGAGAATGCACAAGACTACACTTCATCTAAATTCATACATATCATCCTCTAAAGCAATTCCTTACGGGGGTTCTGAAGACCAAACAGAAAAAGAAAGAAATTCGACCTTTCAAGTCTGTGTAAAAGTATAACTCCATTTACTAGGATTTAAACCTTAGAGCTGAGTTGCGATGACGATTCCACCACTAAACCGACCCAGTGGGTTGTTAATAAAAT
The DNA here is from genome assembly GCA_010016005.3 of Zanna intricata. Taxonomy (NCBI): domain Eukaryota; kingdom Metazoa; phylum Arthropoda; class Insecta; order Hemiptera; family Fulgoridae; genus Zanna; species Zanna intricata. The sequence continues at coordinate 5,384 of JAAAKQ030303786.1, forward strand.
ATTCATGTTTCTAATGTTATCTGTTCCTATGTTATTATTAATCTATTTATGTTTTGGTTTTATTCGTAATACTGGACATTATTATGACTTCTAGTTCATTACCGGCTGGATTTTATCGATGCTTACTCTATCTTTGTTTTATGTGGATGTCTGCAATGTAATTAAGGTGTTTCAAGGGAAACTACTTTAGATCTTGATTATTTCCATGAATTACTTATAGTTTCTAATCTACGAAATTGTAATTGAAAATGCAATTTCAGATACAAAAACTTTCGATTTTGTTTGAAGTGATTTTTATTTTTTTTTCAGTAACAGAAAATAATTTAACATCGCTTGCGGGAAAACCTTAAGTTGAATAGTTACTAAAATATCTTAATTACTTAAATATTTTACTAAAAGTTTTGAAAAATAATTATAAAAATTTTTTAATTCATCGAATCATAAAATTTAATCCGGCATTGAGATATACTTTGCGTCTATCTGTAAACAAAAATTCTTAAGATATATCGTGTGTATTAAGACACTTTTGACAGATGATTTTGGTTCAGCGACTTATTATTTTATGACTAAAATATCTCTTGAATATTATTTTTCTCCTTCACTGATTTTTCGTTATCGGCTATTCTTTTATTTTACTTCATCGTATTACTTTTTCATGCGATAGCTTTTATATTAGTGAGCCTAACAGTGTTAAAAATCAAGTCACGTGTCCAAATCGTGATCTGAAACTAAAATTCATTCCACATATTTTTATATCATTTATTATGGATTATATTTTTCACGATTACATTTAAAAAAAAAATTTGTTTGTAAATCTTTTAGTGCGTGTATTTTCTTACATATAAAAAACGTACTTACATAATTTTGTGAGTATTGTGTGCGCGTGCCTGCGCGCGTGTGTATGTATATATACAAAAGACATTATTTCACTTACATAAAAGCAGGTTTTATTTCGTCCCATAGTTTTTTTTTCAATCCAAAAGCCCTTGTTTCTCACTTCTTGGTCGTAGTCATGCAGCTCCGACCCCCGAGATTGTATCCTTGTACGTTGCAAGACGGACATCTGGCCTCCTTTTGACACTTTCTCCGTACATGACCTGACTCTTCTCTAAAGTTGAAGCACTGCTCGGTTCTATGCGGGCCTCCGCAAGACCTGGCACAACGCGCGAAATCATTATGTGTGATGGAGGGGCAAAATCACCGCTCCTGCATCGATCGTCTCAGCACCCTGTAGACCACCCACCCTATTCGGACCCGACCGTCTGCCAACAACCTAACGACAGGATGGGCGGCCCAACCATCGTCACCACCTGCGTGCTCCGTAAGTTGTCTTCGTGTAGATCACGTCAAGTTTCACGGTTTCTTGTAACGCGGCGAAGGTTCCGTAGAAGTTCTTTCTCGGTCATCAAGGCGTCTACATCCTTAACCAAGATGTGAACCCCCCGACCGTGCCTTCCCGCCTTCACCGTTGTGACGCCCTCCACTGCCTCCGTGATTTCCCTACGGAGCCTCCCAGCTGTGTCTCCCTCAGTTCCTACCCGAATGTGGAAGTCATCTTCTTGACCCTGACGAACTGAGAGGATTCCTGTCGAAACTAGGGACACACAATCTTTGATCTTCCGGAGGAGGTCTGCATAGGACCTCCCCTCCGCCTTCACAATTACAGTAACAGTACGGGACTCTGCCGGCCACCTCTCCGGGACGCGACCCTTCTTCATTTGCTCTGTTAAAAATGTACGTGTGTTACAAGCACTGTTTTTGAGAAGTGTGGTTAATTGAAACCCGACCACCAAAGGACACAGGTATCCACGTTCTAGTATTTAAATACGTATAAAATTAACTTAACTAACCTTTACTAGGATTTAAATTCTCGACTTCGAAATCAGCCAATTTGCGATGACGAGTTTAACCGTTAGACCAACGCGGTAGGTTCAGGCTACTAGATCTACATTCCCTTTACAACACCATAATTTTCTTTAATTAATAACAGCTTGTCTGTCTTTTTTCCGATTATGTCTTATTTGATTCACGTGACGTAAATTAAATACGTGCTTTTTAATGTGCTAGACAAAAGATTTTCATTTTTTAATCTAGTCTCAAATTATTCATTCCAAGAGGTTACAAAAAAAAATTGTCGGTTAACCTATGAATAATCTGTATTTTTTACCTTTTTTACGGTATACGAATCGTATAAAAGGTTAAAGGTTCTATTCAGCATAAGTTTTAATTTAGCATAGATAATTATACAGTCGTTTGCAGGTCGCCCGACTTAGTTATACGATAAAAATTTACCTTGCAAATATTAATCTTGAAACCGGTAACTTCCTGTGCAGGACGTCGTAATGAAAGCATAGAAAGATAAAAGTCATGCAACAGGCTTTTGTTTTCCGTTTGTGTGTTCGTGTACGCGTAGAAATTAGGGTGCGGAACGGCGGTCGGTTGAATACTATAAGCAACAGGTGCTTATTATTTAGAGACTCCTACCCATCCCGACGGCTCCCGCCGAACCCTCTTCGTCGTTCGTTCCTTCACCGATCCCCACTCGCATTACTTAAAAGCAGGTAGGGAGGGCCTTACCGTCTAGTCCGGCATATGTACTAGTATTCTATATTCCCCTCCCATCGGCCCGACACTCTACTGCTTAACTGCACGCCATTCTCGCCCCACTGTGAACACCAAACCATCCGGACTACTAAAGCTCACCCTTTCTCGCGTCCTAAGTAACAGACTGTGACGTCATTCCTTTTGACTTTAAAGCTGACCTGGATCTCTCTTTTCTTCTAGTATTTTATCTTTGAATCGGATAATCGTTAGGACAAGATTTATAAACAAACGCATCAACGCGCACGAGCTCGTGTAAACAAGTACACAAGGGAGTTTGAATGATGTCCCAAAACCACTATAATTAAACTGTAAACGTCGCTTAATAGATTAAATAAAGCTGCAGTAATTCGATTCGTCTGTCGCGTTTAATTTTGCACAGCTAGAAAGCTTGTTACGTTAATTCTTTTGTACTTTTAAAATTTGTTGTATGTAGTTATAATGTACCTGTTTATAATGACATATTAATTAAGTATGAAATAAGTATTAAACAATACTTTTATTTGCAAAATTAAAATTGGCTATATTATTATTTATTCCTCAAATCGAAAAAATAAAATAATTATTGTATTAAATTATTAAACTGCCAGTAACTAGCTAGTTAAATCGTAATGAATGAATCTTTCATGGTTAAAGCTGAGAGAATATGTTTTGTATATCGAATTAAAATTTTGCATTACCAATATTTTTTGTATTTTGTATTTTTTTTTCATAAATTACTAAAGATACAGTTCCGAGACGTGTTTTAATCAATTTTTCAAATCAAAAAACCTATCAATCTAATATATCGCTTAATTGAAGTTGTAAGAATTTCAGCACGGTTTCATTTACCCCTCGGAACAGAAATCGGGGCGAAACGGTTTCGCAAGTTTTAATTGGAAAACGACTCGTATTCGAATCATGTTTATGTGAAATTTTTATTTATACTTTTAGAACGTGTGGTGAAATTCTTGTAAGACATATTTTTTAATTTCTTTTTCTTCTTTTTTTTTTTACGAACAAGTATTAGGTTTATGCATGTTGCGAACTTATAACAACGTACCACTAAGTTTTAAGCCGTCTTCCAACGGCCCTCTTTCCGCGTGGCTGATAATTTTGTACTTGAATTGGAATCCTATTATCACGAATTTTCTCCAAGTATTCCTTTGCGGTAATTTATCACCGCAATTTTTTTCAATTATAAATATCCATTTCGGTTATTTCTTAATTCCATACCCGATCTAACTGCGTGATGTCCTGCAAGCTCCTCAGAAATCTTATCGCTGCTCGTGTCTTACTTAATAATTTGTTTTTAAAAAGAAAAATTTTTATTCAATTAATTTTAGATAAAATGAATATTAATTTTTATTGAAGCTTATCCGACCGGTGAAATATTCAATTGTAGATTCTACCACTCGGCCGGCCTCCTGTGGCCGAATGGTAGCGTCTCGGGCTTTCATCCGGAGGTCCCGTGTTCGAATCCCGGTCAGGCATATCAGTTTTCATAAACGCTACAATTCATTCATATCATCCTCTGAAGGTATACCATAACGGTGATTCCGGAGAATAAACAAAAAAAAAAAAAAATTGTAGATTTTACTGTATTTGAAACACATTTATAATCTAACTAATTTCTTCTTTTTTTAACATAATTTTAACGGAATCATTAAATTATTTATTATAGGGTTTTAATTATGTGATATTGATTAAATAAATTGTAAATTTCACGTTATCTAATAAAATTATTGTTATTGTTATTATTATTTATATATTTCATTCGTAATAGTAATTACAGTATTTGGGATTTCATTTGGAAAATCATGCGGGCTTTATCATGAATAATTGAATTTTATCCGAATCGTTTAACATTTCACTGTAATTGTTTAGTCGACCGGTATAACAAGAGCTGGCTATTTAATTGAGAATACAACCGTACAAGCTATGCAAGTCATTATTCATAACGAGTTGCAGAACTGTAAATTTTCATCGCCAAACATCGATGCTTTATTTTTAATGACCATGCAAAATATGATAACGGTTTGATTTTTTCTTTTTGCTATTTATTCATTTATTATATATACAGGTTGTATCAAAACTGCATGGCAATCTCTCGGAAACGGATTCTATATCTAAAAATAAGAAAAAAGTTTTCAATAAACATA
>JAAAKQ030303830.1:0-10124 GCA_010016005.3 Zanna intricata
AATAAAACATATCTTTCACAATTTTTTTTTTTTGACTTGGGATCATGTAATGTCAAGACTGCAAAAACTCGTACATCCAAAATTTGAACCGATAAGCACACATTCCATTATAGAGAGTGATATTTAATTATGCATATGTATTTTATACTGCGTATTTGAGAGGTATTAGGAGACAGAATGAAATGAGGTTCTACACAGTTTAAAAAATCTTCATCATGGTGAGATTTTAATTTTTCTCCGCCATCTTGGATCCGTCATATAGAATCTAACTTAATTTTTTTTTTTTTAAATAGGAAGGTGAACATATGACACGTTATTTCGATTTAAAATTTTATAAGAAATACCATAGTGAATCGCGTTTTCTGTTAATGTCTTTATTGTCGAATTATAAGCATTCAAAATTGCAACGATGGAAAAATGGTGTTAACAATAAAACGAAGTAAAAAGGCGTTGCACGAACAATTTTATTGCATTTTACATTAATGAATACAATAACGAACTTTAAACGGAGCTATAATATTGACAATAATGAATAATAACTAATAATTAACAACACAGCAATAAATTCAATGGCTATATCAATTGATATTACAATTACTTACTTTATTACAATTAAGAGAAAAACGGGTTTCACCAATGTTTTTCATAAATATGATTTCAGATTTTTTTAAACTATATAGAACCCTATTTTTTTCTGTCTAGAAATACCTCGCAGATATGCAGTATATAGTTGTTTTTATACTTCAATATCACTCTGTATACTACATTGCACAGAAATATTGTGCAAATGTACTGCACCCATACTGCATAAAAGAAATTTTATTACTATACCGATAAGTATTCCAAGTTCAATGATTACAGAAAAAATAGTGATTTAAAATCAAGTTATAAATGTATATCAGCATATACCGCATGATATATTCAGAAATATAAAAATTAAATTTAAAACTATTAAAAAACTTAACTACATTTGTAAAAAATTTAGAACTCACAATGTGATCAGTCCAAGTGACAGCGGTCAAATACTCTCCTCTATACTCGCTAACTACCGTATAAAGTATAATTTTTAACTTTCACTTAAAAAGTATGTAATTTATATTATGGAGAACACAATCCTACAAATTATCAGGATTTATTAATGATGAATTATAATACTTAAGTTGAGGAATGAAATTTGAAAACGATACATGTACAGAACTACCGCATGATAATAAACAAGAACAAAACCAAAGTAATGAAATTTAGTAGAAATAATGTAGCTGGACCACTGAATATAAAAGTAGGAAGAGAAAAGATTACTGAGGTAGAAGAATTTTGTTATTTGGGAAGTAGAATTACTAAAGATGGACGAAGGAGGAACGATATAGAATGCCGAATAGTATAGCCGAAACGAGCTTTCAGTCAGAAATATAAATTTCTTACATAAAAAATTAATTTAAACATCAGGAAAACATTTCTGAAAGTATACGTTTGGAGCGTAGCTTTATACAGAGCTATTTAAATTTGGACGATCGGAGTACCCGAGAAGAAAAGATTAGAACATTTTGAAATCCACCACATTTCAAAAGGTTCTAATCTTTTTACAGGAGAATGTTAAAAATCAAATGGGTGGATAAAGTAACAAATGAAGAGATGTTGAGGCATATCGATGAAAAAAGAAGCATTTGGAAAAATATAGTAAAAAGAAGAAGAGATTAATAGGCCATATATTAAGGAATCCTGGAATAGTCGATTTGATATTGGAGGATCAGGTAGATGGGAAAAATTGTGCAGGCAGACAATGTTTGGAATATGTAAAATAAATTTTTAGGGATATAGGATGTAGGAGGTATACCGAAATGAAACGACTGGCATCAGATAGGGAATCTTGAGAGCTGCATCAAACTAGTCAAATGATTGAAGACAAAAAAACATGTACAAAGTGTCCGAAAAATCTCCATATAAAGAAAAATAAACGTTTTTTTTTTTTATGAAGACCATGGTGTTTCAGTAAAAGATACAAAATATGAATCATCTCAAAGAACGTATTACCAACGCCTTTTCCTGATACACCATGGCTTTTATAAAAGAAATGTTTATTTTCCTATATGAAATCATATGGGATTACGTGTTGTTCAGCAATGGAGAACACAGTTGATTTGTGTTTTCAAAACAATGGTAGTTACGTAGAGTATATTATATAAATAAAAATGGTTTACATAAAAAAAAAAATAAATAAATCATTATGTAAATAGAAACTTGTACGATACTCTGTATAATGAAAACGTATATTTTTATATTAAACTGAAAGATATCTAACTTTAAATTGATGAACAAAGTTTATTAATTTTCTGCTATATTTTTCTGCTATATTGTTCAACAGACCGCTTTGAACATATAACTGAATTAAATAGGGTCCCTAAACAGTACGAACATAACATAATTTAAATCAGGATTTTCCATTACCTTTCAAATTAATATTTTAAAATAAGTAAACATCATGAATTAAATATATTTAATGAATAAAAACATAATGTAATTAATGCTCAATAAATTAAAAATAAGAGAAAGCTTACCATCACTAAAAAAAGAAATTCCCTCGTGCAACAAACAGAGATATTATCCAGAGAAATGGTATTCTCTTGGCCTCATATTCTATAAATCATTATGCATCATACTATGGATATATATATATACACACGATACATAGAAAACCAGCACAAATTATTCATTTCAGAAGGTGCTTTCATTAAACATCAGGTCATACACATAAATTAATCTCGTCCCCCCTAACACACACCCCCCCCGCGCGCGCGCGCGCGTGTGAGTGAGAGAGGGGGGGAGAGAGAGAGAGAGAGGGAGAGGCGTGAGGGAGGGAGACTGACAGACACAGACAGACAATGCACAAGGCAATCTGAAATTGAACCTAAAAATAATGATGGAAAGAAATTTTATTACAAAAAAAATAGTGTCTACAATGAAGTTACATATCCCAGAATGCAGCATTAAAAGAAACGTAAACACATAATAATGGTCTTATTACAATTTAAAAAAAAGAAAAAAAACGAGAAAGTTAAAATGACCGTTAAATTGTATACGTTCATTACAATATTTCAGTTTAGATGAAGTCGGAAAAACTTATTATTTATTTAAAACGTGAAAAATCGCACGATTTTTCAAGAAATTCAGTGTTGTTAAAAATGGAAAAATAACCAATTTAAATATGGCTTTTAAAAAGTTTATGTCAAAAACAACAAGAAAAATACAGTGTTTCTAAAAAATTTATAGGGATATTACTAAAAAAATTATAAAAAAAAAGCATTTATACAATATTACTTATTAATCTTTTCATTTTGACAATTATTACAATCAATAATTCATTTCTTATAACATTAGTACTTTGTTTAACCACCCTTACCCTTCCGGCATGCTTCAACTCTGTCTATCATACTGTCAATCAGAGCGCAACAGTATTCCTAGGTAAAGGTCAGCTATATGTCTTGGAGCTTCAATCGAAGTTCTGCCTTGTTGCGTGGCTGACAAATGAGGATTTTCGCTGCCATCTGTTCCCAGATATTCTCGATTGGGTTTAAATCTGGAGAATGGGTTGACCATGAAAGAACTTCCACATAATAGATTGACCATTTCATTGTCGCTCTCGCATTGTGGCATGGTACGTTGTCCTGTTGGAACAAAAAGATTTTTCCAAGCAGGTTATTTACTGACGGAAGCATCACCTCCTCCATCATATTAGTATATTTTATTGAGGTTATACAGACATCTACAAAATGCAGTTCTTTTGGACCTTCATTGGTAATCCACCCCCAAACCATGAGGATGTCGCCTCCATGTTGAACAGCTGGGACAGTGCATGCGAGCAAGAACTTTTCAGTTCTTGTGCGGCGGACTCTGATCTTCCGTTTTGGGAATAGTTCAAACCTACTCTCATCAGAAAACACAATACGACACCAAGCTTTTATCATTAATCCAGAGTGTTCTCTAAATCATTCCCAGCGCTTCTTTCGATGAATGTCAGTAAGCAGAAGTTTTTGTACTGAGTAACTAGATTCTAATCCTTAGACCGGCCTCAAGAAGTCTTTTTATAACAGTATAGATATTTACAGAAACGCCAACTTTACGACTCATTTCACTTGCAAGTTCGCTAAGTCCTGCCCTCCGACTAGCTTTACATTTTTGGATAATCATTTTGTCATTACGTGGACTGAGTTTTCTAAGCCTACTAGACCTTGGCTTATCAGCAACAGAACCGGTTTCTTTAAACATTTTTAGAGTTTGTTCAACACATGTTTAACTAATGTTTAAAATGTTAGAAAATGAAAAAATCTTTCTAAAAGTTTTACCAGCCTTGCACAATCCATCAACTTGCCATTAACACTTTCACTAATACAAAACATGTTTAAAAAATTAATAACAATCACTTTTTAACAATTAAACTGCACTATTCAAATTCTCAAAATAAATTAACCTATAAAACACATATGGGATAATGTTATAAGCCATTACTACCAACCTGACCTCCATAAATTTCTTCCAATTTTGAAAAACAAATTCATTATGTAAAAAGACAAAAAACCAGATTTTATTCGCATATTGCTGAAAATTTTTGAAATAACCTCACTCGATGAATTTAAAAAAAATTATAGTTCACAAAACTCACACTAAAAAATAAAACTTCTGTGTAAAATTTCAAGATTTTAAGTCCAGTAATTTTCGAGCAATCTGCTTCTTGTCTATTTAAAAAACCATAAATTGGAAAAAAACAAAAATTTTAACAAAAAGGAGGACCGTATGCACACGATTTTGATTTAAATTAAAAAAAAAAAAAAACTATGTTGAAACTTGTTTTCTGTTAATGCCTTCGTTATCCAGTTATGACGTGGCATGAAAGTTGCAAAGACGGAAAAATTTTGTTAACAGTAAAACGAAGTAAAACGCGCTACATGAACAGATTTACTTTTATTTATATTTTTTTAACTTCCGAAACCACCGTTAAGTATATCTTCAGAGGATGAGATGAATGATTTGTAGCAGGTGTGAAATTCCTGACCGGGATTGCCTGACCGGGATTCGAACCCGGGACCTCCGGATGAAAGGCCGAGACACGACCATTCGCGCCACAGAGGCCGGTAAAAATTAATGGACAGTTTTATTGCATTTTAATTTCATAAAGCATCCACAAATTTTAATAAAATAAATTATCCAAAAAAGAAAAATAAATGTAACCCATAACAATCTCTAAATAACTCCATGTTCACCCAACATAAATCACACAAAAAGAAGATTCAATTTTCTTTTTCTAGTTATTAATTAATCATTGATATAAACACAAATTACCTCTACCACAAAAAAAAAAATCTTATGTAACTTTTTTTCATATAATTATATTTCCGTATACAAGAATAAATAACCAATGCCATGAAAGTATTACAATTTTGTTATATTTTTAAAAAAATTGTGATCAAATTTACAATCGAATTTTTGATTTCAAACTGATGGTATCGTGTAGGGAATTTCATAACGTACAAATTTTCTCATCTGAAGTATGCTTGAAGTTCGGTTATTGAGATATTTCAGAAAAAATGCGAGTTTTCGCCTTCTTGTTTTTATTCTGCCTGGACTTTTCCAATATTGTTTCTAACAGTATTCTGTTCTGTTAAAAACAAATCTACGATATAACTCATCAACCCAAAATTCTCCTGGCCAAGTAACAACTTTTGGAATGGTGTTTGATTTGTTCTTCTAATCCATCGCCGAGAAAATAAATTCAAAAAAGTTAAACCGCATATAAAAGCTATTATTTTTAAATTCAAATTTTCCTAGTTATAACAAAATAAAAAGAAGTAATTTCACAAAAAAAAAAACTTATGAAAATTTTAATGTTTATTGTAAAAAGCACAGATTATTTTTCTCATAATTATCTGTAAGCAATTATCAATAATTTAAAAAAAAATTATAACATTTTTTTATGGTCAAAGATTATAGGACATTTAAATTATCTATAATCCCCCTTCAATCAAAAATCCGGCTTAATGGTTTTTAATTCACTCTATTAACTCCAATCTATAAAATCGGTTAGATTATTTCTTCAGGAATCCTCAACCGGTTCTCAAAAGGCTTAACTTGTAACGGAAAATCCAAATTTTTATGGACTGGTGTAATAAAATTGACTGATAGAAAATCGTTTATCAGAACTTAATTGAAGGTTAATTTTTACTCAGAATGGAATCACCAGCGGTATGTGGTAATTTCATCTTGCGTAAAAATTCTTACATCTCCCATGGACAGAAATGGGATGGACAGCCTCTGTGTTGAAGAAACCATTGACCAAATTTTTTATCAAGCCATTTGTCTCATAGTAAGAATTTCCGGAATTGATTCTCCATTTTAATCATTCATTCTCTTCTTTACCCTGTGTCCCTTTTGTACATTTTAGGTTTTATAAATGAGGTGGGGTTCTATATGTCCATGCTAAGGATGTTGAGTCTTTTCAAGTACACTCAAAAAAAAATTTGTTAATGATGAGCTTACCGTGCTATGTCCGTCCACCGTGCAATAAGGAATAAAAAAAAAAATATTTTCTCTTCATAAATTCACTTTAATTTTAAAATTAAACCACTGAATTGAGTTGTAGATTTCGAAAATCTCAAAAATGTGAAAATATAAAAGTAAGTACCGGCCGGCTCCGTGGCGCGAATGGTAGCGACTTGGCCTTCCATACGAAGGTCCTAGGTTCGAATCCCGGTCAGATATGGCATTTTTTATACGTCATATTTCCATATACAATGCACAAGGTTCAAGATTATGTGGCGAAGCAAAAAAATCTCACCAAATTTGGTCAAAATCGGACCAGTAGTTCTGGAAATATAAGGTGAATTACAGGCCAACACTAAACAAACACACACAAACGTACATCCGGAAAATTTCCATCCGGTTTTTTGGATTCAATCGGTGTCAAAACGTCAAGAATCGGTGAAAAACCGCACATGCTCAAAATGGACCGATTACAATACTTTCTCTTTTAAAGCTATAGCTGGCTAAACGGAAAAGCTACTTAGTGCTAGACGGGAAATAAAAACTAATAAAATTTTTAAGTCTAACTTCTTCAATACATAGTGTTACTCATCATTATCTCCCTATTCCCATATCTGATTTTTTTCAAACGGAATCAATCCTAAAAACTTTCAAGCTACAATATCGAATAATTTCACGATAGTAATTTACACCGTTCCTGATATATAAATCCTGGAAGATAAAAAATTTACTTGCTTATAAATAACTTTGTACTAAAAAATATTTTTGGTATTTTTCAACTAATTTACCACAACAGGATGATATCATTAAATAAGTGGAAGAACCAGATTAGTTTTTGTATTTTACTCCGTATATGTGAACAAGGAGGTAAATAAAATCGATAGAGTAAGTTTCTATCTAATGGAACTGAACCGAAAGAATTAGAAAAAGACTATTATTAATATTATCATCAGCAATTGTACTCATCCACATTCATCCTCTGAAGTAATACCTTAACGGTAGTTCCGGAGGCTAAACAGATAAAAGAGAGAGTAAAATAGTACAAGAAAAAAAAATTTAAATAACGATAAAAAAAATTACAATTTTTTATTTAATAAAACACATAAAACGAAAAAATTAATTATAACAATGGGGAACAGAGTGTGCCCTACTTTAACGTAACTTGTCTATTTAAACGGTGTTGCCACAACTGGTGTGCTAAAATTCTCCTTAAAGTCGTGGTATCTATATAACTGATATGTTATCTAATATAACCTCCTTTCCTTTGCAAATCCATACACCAGAACAGCTTCTTCACCTCTTTTAAATCAACATATAACATCGCGGTGGGGGATCACAATACGACACACATTCATATGTACGCAATACGTTATTTTTTCTTATAAATTTAATTACTCGTATAAAAAAAAAATTAAAAAAAACTTCTTTTTTTAAAATTTAAAAATATGTGCAAAAATTATAGGAATTTATTTTATGGTAGAAATTAAAGGATGAATTTAATTAAAAACTGAAGAATATATATGTCCCGGTTTCCATGGTTGTAGCTCTCTTGCCTTTCATAGGGAAAGTTCCTAATTAAACTTTAGATCAAAATTAAAGTTTTTACATGCAATATAATTCATCTCACAACCAACACGATAATAAAAATAGCAAGACAAAAGTTTCTACAGTTATTTCAAAAATAAAAAGTTGACAACACAGTCGTTCCTAATGCACGGCTATCATACACAACTTAATTTAAAATATTTATCATTTTATTTAAATATAATATTTTTTTCTAATTCAGTGACTCTTAACTAAAGCGCGCGCGTCCGCGGATACCGTATTTAATTCAACCGCTTGTGGAGGTACTAGCGGCGACGGTCGACACTAACTAAACTAATGTAATTTCAAAACTTATAACAAATTTCGTTTGTACAGTCGGCAAGCTGGTGTAGTCGCGAGGACTTAACGCATGAGTACCAAGTCGACAGGCCGATCGTGTTCGAGACCCGGCTAGAGCGAGTTACTTTTTATACTTTAAATATTATTTATTGAATTTTACTGCTCATCTGTGACGTCATAACATCTGTGACAAGTTTTTTTTGCTAATACTGTTTTTTTAATTGTTAACAAATGAGACTAAAAAAAATATGGTCTTAATGAGGTGAAATATCGAGATACTTAGGGTGACCTTCCTCTACAGCTTCCACCACCCCCTTTGACGTTTGAAGGTGAAAAATGAATGGCATGAGTGTCCCATATATAGAAGTAATCTGCCTAAGTCCTGTCAAAATAGGTCCAGTAATTCTGGAGATATAAAGTAATTTAGAGGCCAACACCGAAAACATACAAGAACATACCAACATTAACATCCGGAAAATTTCCATCCGGTTTTTTGGGTTCTTTAGATGTCAAAACGTTTCATACCAAAACTAATCAAACTGGATTCAGGAATGATCAAAATGGATATTTCCGTTGAAATCAGGAAACTAAAATATTTAGCGATTACAATATACATCAATACAAGCATGATGTATATTGCATTCCATTAATTTTACTAAGGGGTATTTTCCTCCAGTGAGATCTGGTTCAAAACATAATTTTATAATCTGCATAAAATTTTAAAAATCTTTTTATGCTTTAAATATTTTCGATAAACTTCACATTTTTTTTTACACTACCACTTTAACTCACCGGGGTCGTTCTATTATTTATTAACATTATTACTTTTTCGAAAAAGCAAAACATCACTGTAACTTTCTTACTAACTAAAACATCGAATTCGTTTAAAGTTCCTATTATTCTTTAAATAAGAGCCTAAAACTTATGTAAGTAGTTTTTTGAAATCACCAACCATTGGCCAAGGAGGTGGAAAAAATGGAGTTTCAAGAAAAAATCATACCTTCCTTAATAAACACAACATCGAATCGGTTTGAAATGGTCGTTAGTTCTCTAAACACTACCTAAAACTTTTTGCCTGAAACAATTTTTGATATAATCGACCCTTACGGCCAGAGATGATAAAAATGTTGCTGGAATTATAAGAATACTGAGTTTGTCGTATGCTAAATATGTGTTTTTTTTTTACATACAACCATTGTCCTATTGAGTAAATTTCTTAACTTTAAGGTGGAAATCTTTTTTATCCCTTACTTAGAACCGCTGAAATCTACCTCCGTCTTCCGGCGTGTCGAAGGGTTTTTTTTATATTGTCTTCTATCCATATTAATCCAATGTCACTTTGAACAAATTTAGAAAGAGTTTGATGTTGAATTTAATGTACAACTTTTATTATCATATATTTTTTCCAATTTATATATAAATATAAAAGAAAGTATTGACATCAGTCCAAAAAAATTAGCAACTGGGTATTTTTTTCTTCTTTTTCTGTTTAGCCACGGGAACCACCGTAAAGATATTATTTAAGAGGATGAAATGAGGATTGTCCGCCGGTTTGCACAACTAATTGCTACAACAGTTCTAAATCCAAAATTTCAAAATCGTACGGCTAATCATTTTTGAGTTATGCGAAAAACGGATCTGAATACTAGATCGTGGATACCGGTGTTCTTTGGTGGTTGGGTTTCAATTAACCACACTTCTCAGGAGTG
>JAAAKQ030303841.1:0-16576 GCA_010016005.3 Zanna intricata
TACACTGAACGTTATGATTGCATTGTTGTTACTATCGGTAGTGTTCTACTGCGTCGCCGCGATGTTCAGATGTTGGATGAGTCCATTTCAGTAACGAGTAGGGGAGTAAGCTTGACTTTTGAAATTTCACGGATGAGTGATTGATGGGTTGCGTTTTATATGGAACACTCTGTAGATAGATAGATATATAGAGAGAGAGAGTGTGTGAGTGAGGGGTGAGAGAGAGGGGGAGCGGGAGAGAGAAAGAGAGAGAGTGAAAGAGAGTACGCATATACTATTTTTTTTATAGTATTACAATTTAAAACAACGAAATCAAAGAATTCAATTTTAACTGTAGGTAACTTCTTTAAAGTCCTTGTGCAATGATAACTGAGATGGAATTGAGATAAAATTCCAGATTTCTTTGTATTATTAACTGCTATATTTTGACATAATATTTTTTATTTATTTAATATTTAAACTTAAACGCTTTAAGAAAACGTTAAGCGTTAAGAAAACGCTTTTTTTCTTTTTTTTAATCATTTGTTATATCTAATCCATAACATTACTATCATTGTTATTTGTAATTTAATTTTGAAAATTATATTTGTAATTAATTATTATTTATTTATTATTATTATTATTACTAATATTGCTTTATCGTTTTAATTGCAGTGTAATTTAATTATATTACATCAGCATTGAACTCTTTTGTTTCTTAAAAAATAAACTTAAAAATTACTTCTTTCTTTTCTTAAATATGAGTTACGCATAATATATTAGTACAATAGTAAATATTATACTATTTTATTCTAGCAATAATTTTGCAAAATATTTTAGTATCTAAATAACATAATAAATTATATTTATTTTAGTTGTGTATCTACCTATTTAAAATGTATAAAGCACATTAAACTTATTATTTATAAAACCATATTTATCATTACTGAATAAATTCTAGCAAAATTTAACTATATGTTGCTAGATAATATAATATTGACTTATATATGAGATAGTAAGTATGAAATCCAATGTTAGATGTTTGTTGAACGTAAAAGAAGCACATTTTCTTTTATCTGTCTTTTTACCTCGTTCTATCTGACAGATTTTACATTAGTTCTCTCACTCTGAATCCTAATAAAACCAGATTTGAAGGAGTTCTAAGCTTGTGATATGTTTACTACCATCATTTTGGTTGGACTCTTTTTGTTGAGTGTAGTGTTCTTATCGTAAATAAAATACGATGGCCAAGAACTCACAAACTGAAATGGAATTGAGATAAAATTCCAGATTTCTTTTTATTATTAACTGTTATATTTCGACATAAAATATTTCTTTTATTTAATATTTAAATTTAAAACGTATAATATTTCATGAATTTATTTTTAAACAATTTTAATAAGATTTTGTCCTGGGTTCGATTCTATGTTAGAGTCTAGAAAACTATGTGACTTCACGTAGTTGCTGATGAATTTTGCTAGCAATTGATGTAATTTAAAAACATAATTAAAAATTAAGTAAATTAAACATGATTGTAAGTTTAATTAAAAAATCCATACTTTGTAAGCATAAAAATCTTTGAAAAATATTTTTTTGAATTGACAGATACGAAGAAATGTTTTAGAAATATTAGATTACTGAGAAGGTTTTTCTTTCTTTCATAGATACGTTTTCTTTCATGAAGGAATTCAAATAAATTGAAATATTTACGATTGTATTTTAATACATATAAGTATTGTAATAACCATGTCTATCGTGGGAGCTTGATAATTTTGATTGAAATAATATACAATGCTTAATTACTACCGATTAAATAGTCATTAGAACAGATTTGTTTAAACGGACGTCTAGATTGCATTATCTCCCTTAAATGGTTTGCTGTATCAATCGCAGTCTTATAACCAGCGCTAAAATTTGGTTAAAGTTTTGGTTTGTTCCTGATGATAAATGTAGATATCGAATTATCACTATTTAATAGATAAAACATGTCAGGAATAAGGAGATTCTAAAACTTAGTGTTACAGATTAAAAACCAGCTAACATAAAAAAGAGAATATATACCTACGTGTCATATGACATACTGAAAGAATAAATTTGAATTCCTCTTCATAAAAACAGACCGAGGGTGAACACCGTTGGACAAGTATGGATACACATAAGGACGACGTTTGATTGTAGCGATTCATTAGAACTGTAGCCTGTGATCAACTTCGAATGATTACACTAGAAAAAAATTATTTATATTTATTCCTTGACACAACTGTTAAAAAAATAATAAATATATATATTTTCTTAAATTTGTTTAATTTTACATCTTCGTTACTTATTTATCCCTGCGTGTTATATATCAATAAAATGTTAATATTGAATTTCAATTAAGATGAATTGTGTGAGAGAAGGAAAGAGATCGCCCATCAGTGTAAAAGAATTTAAGTGTTTACTCATTCACAAAAATGTTGTACCTTAGAAGGAATTAAGTAAGATAGATTTTAATTTTTATTGTTATTACGTGAAAAAATATCTCTGTTATCTTCTCGTAATACTATCTAATGTTATGCAATGATATGCAAAAGTAAAAAAAACTTGATTGTTTTTGTAATGTACCGTTTGACGGTGGAATTTTTCACAGAAAAAAATTGATCTGTCAGTAATACGGAGTACTCAAAAATCATTGTTGTCGGAAACTATTGGGGTCTTACCACGATGAACTAACTGATAACCCTTCTAAAAATACAGGTTGCTTGTCTTAAGACAAGCTATGTGAAAGCTTTGTTTAAAAAAAACCGGGAAAACGGGAAAGTGATAAAGTGGCGTGTTTATTAATAATACATCAAGGATATTTTAATTGAAGAAATCGTTTGCTGTTTGAGTTATAAGTGTGTTGGTCAGGTTAAGCGCTTGGCTAATATTTTACTTCTATATATTTTACTGAAGTGTTATTAATGAAAAGTTGAATTAAATGTTCATTGACTGAAAGATAAGTTTAAGTTAGCTTATTTTTTAGCGTTTAATTTATTTCCGATTGTGGAGCCACAAAAAAGCACTTTAATTTACCACCAGGAGTTAATATTACATCAATAATAAATGTACTTTTCGAAGAGAGTTGTGTTACTGAAGCATATGCATGTATATATCAAGAAATAGGAATTTTTGTTGAGAATAATGTAAGGATTGTATAAATAATTATTTCAGATTCATTATTAAAACTAATAATTAGATGTAGTAGAAGGAAAGCCGAAAATATGAGAAAATAGGTCTAGCAAACAAATTAACACATGAAATAATTAATTTTGTTGTTATTTTTCTAATTTAACTCAAAAAATAAAGGGAAAATTACGTAATACAAAAGAATACTGGATAAGATGATGACACATTACAAGTTACGCGAAAAAGCTACAATTCTTAACATTACAGATCAACGAAATCAATTTATTAATTAATTTTAATTCTTAATTTATTTTTTAATGAGATAATTAGGACTTTTCCAGATTGAAATACGTTAAGATGTCAAATTGTCAAGAATATATATATATATATATATATATATATATGTAAATTGAAATAATAACAAAAAAAAACTGGTTTTTCAGAGATTGATTTATGAAAGCTTTATTACAACTTCAAATTAAAAAATGATAAAGAAAATAAATTGCATTCTATCCTACAAATCGCTAGGTTAAATTAACTGCAAGTTTATATTCTTTCTTTACATTAATTCACATTTACTTCCTGTTATCCTCCATTTAATTCACCTATTTTTAAATTAAATTTCACTAGTAATTAATCCGTGGTATTCAGTATTTCTTCTAACTCTGTCCGTATTTTTTTCTCTATATTTTCGTCTGAAGAATAATGCTATCCACAGATCTTAATGTCTTATTTTCTCTTCTTGTTTGTAAAGACATTCATAAATTTGTCCTTTCACATTAGGTTGGATGATATTAAAAAGAAACCGTACAACCTAAAAAGGATCCGAGCCCTGATATTAAAAAGAAAGCGTCATTAATTTATGTACAACACAAAATCTTAAATAATAGGTAATCGGAATACTTATTGTTGGTATCCATAATGTAACCCTAAATTTAACAATATAGATATTCTGTATGTTGCATAAAATTACAGATTCCCTTAGTAAAATAACACAGAATGTTTACTTTCTTTTCTTATGCTGAAAACATCTTTGTTTAATTTACAATAAATGTAACCAAAGTATAAATTAATTCTCAATATTTTTTGTTTTATATTTTTTACTTAACTACGTAAGTTTTTTTATTGTTTTATTAATAATTTTTTCTTTAAATATAATTATATATATAAAAATTAAAAAAAAAACTATATAAAGACGTAAATAAGCAATTATTAGTGAATAATTGAAGTCTTTTTTTCAGTAACAAAATAATGTAAACGATGGGCCACCACCGACACAATTACCAAGTTGCATAAGTATCTTTACTGCTTGAGGCTGGCGATGTACACAGTTTTTTTAATAATTTCGTAATAAATTTCTTCAGTTTAGTAAAAAAAAATGGTTATATATCGGAATATATGATAAATATGAAACAGACATTTATTTGATATGGTAACATGTTCTCTGGATTTAAAAAAAAAACAACATTTTATGTGATCTCTCAGTTTATAAAGTCTTGTTATTTCCTTTGATATTGTCAATAGACAATTCTTGAATTATGAAAATATTTTATTTTGTGAACAGAGGAATCAAAAGTTTAACTTAATTTTTCTTGAAAAAAATTGTGAAAACACACAAGCTGCTTTAGTAAACTGGAATTAAAGTTTTCTCTTGACTTAGTATAAATTTCTAAAATATAAATAAATATTTGTTTCTAATTATCTCTCTCTCTCTCTCTCTCTCTCTCTATATATATATATATATATATATTGTAGTGCTTATTAATCTCCGGTGAGACGTATAGAACCCACAGTTTCTCTTGACTAGTAATCTTCTAGTGCATAATAATTGCAGAATTACGCCTCCTTGAATATTATTGCTGTTTCTACGTCAGTGGTGGTAAAAATACCGTTACCATCTGTAGGCCATTATATTGCCAATAAAACAATCTTTTTAGTGTTAATGCAGCTATAATGTTTTGTATGAAATTAATTTCCTTTTATAGAACTTATTTATTTGGGAATATGTCATTATATTTGTTATTATGTTTGTTACTTATGAACTTCAATGTTTTTTTATTAACTTCCAGATTTTCCTTTTGTGGTATTCCCATATAGATTTGTCCGTCCCATTGGCATATGGCTCGGCAAGATTGTCTGTATATATATATATATAAAACTTATGTTTTTTTACACAACTAGAGATTTAAAAAAATACTTCTTTATTTAATAATACATAATAATATCTTTATTTTTAATAAAAACTTAATATTATACAATTTTCTTTGTAATACACATGCAGGTAAGTACTAATTATAAAATATACGAAGTGTGGCTAGAAAATAACGGGACTGATTTTTTATAAGACAAACAGCATGAGCCTCAAGGTCAAACACCACATTGTGGAGTCTCCTGACATCTCCCATTTACATTCCAGCCGGTGTGACGACTTCAGCCTGCTCGGTCGGGCCACAGCCTTCGCTTGTGTCGGATGTGTATCTGCCGCTCATAGGAAAAGCATTTTAATAGAGCAAAGTGTTAATGTGAAACTTTTAGTGAAACTCGGAAAGTCCGCAGCAGAGACCTATTCTCTCTTGCAAGTGTACGGTGATAAGAGTATGTCACGCGCACGGGTTTTTGAGTGACATAAATGGTTCAAAGAAGGACGAGAAGAAATCGAAGATGATCCGCGTCCAGAACGTCCTTCCGCTTTGACAATTTTTAAAATATAGTCAATCTTATCCGTCCTGAAGGTCTGAAAATCAAACAGTGAATAAGGAATATTATCTTAGGTTCTAACTACTTTCCGTGAGCAGAGTAAGAAGAAAGCGACCTGAGTTGTGGAAGAAAAAATCATTGATTCCATCGCTCCAGCCCAACCCCCGTAGAGGAAGACAACCGCCTTGTGACGTTCCGGTCGCCACATCACCCTCCCATTCCTAGCCCTGATGGACTTTATTGGGAGTCGTCTTATTGACCCTCGAACTGATTACATATCACAGTCGTCAGCCTGGCCTCGTTTGGGATGCCACCGATGCAAATGCCTCGGTAGACATTTACATTAGTGAATTTTGACTCAGCCTTTTCCTTTGCTGTAGGCTTCTTTCGGAAATCTTCTCATTCTGTCCTATTCTTTCCTTCTAAACTAGCTAACCAAGTTTGCGGAAGCACGTTCCCCGCGCCTAGTTCTCTAATTTAACAAGCTGATAGTGACTATAAATGTCTCATTGTTATCGGTAATTTAGTTAACAGACGTACTAAGAAAGAAAATGTTGCTCGCAACAACGGTAATTTAGGCGTACTTTCCTTATAGGTCGGATTCGAACTAATTATACTTAACTTTATTTTCAATTTAAATTTTTTTTTTTTGACGAGGGCAGATATGATAAAAGTAAATGTCACGCGGTGACATTTACTTTTATCATATCTGCCCTCGTCAAAACGGACCTAATCCTCACGGCTGCATGGACTACTATGCCCTCAGCAGTGCAGTCCTCGACCCACCGATAGCGATTATAGACTTAGACTGCCCTCGTCTGAATGGGACTATACCTCACAGTTGCATGGACCCACGCCCTCGGCAGTGCAGTCACCATCCAGCCGTCCGCTAAACTTTCTTCTTTGGTAAACTACTAAACTAATCTGATCGTGGCTCGATGCCAAAACGTCTATCTCAGGCCAATGAAACTACCCCGGTGGTCAATAGCCACCCGGGGTTCTACTCTATACCCCCTCAGACCTGTACAGGTCGAGAAATCGGAGAAAGCCAGCCACGATGGTCCATTCTCTGCGGGTCCTCCAATCGACCCGCAGATTTAGAAAAGATTTTACTCTATCAAGCTCCCTGACAATTCTGGTACGTTCAGCTTTGTACCGTGGACAAACATAAAGGAAATGGTCCACGGTGTCATCGACTCTACACTCCGGGCATAGTCCGGAGTCAACCAAATCAAACTTAACCTAAAGGTTATCAAACCTATTATGTCTAAAGGCACCATGTCAGAGATTTCGTCGTGCCAATTGGAAATCCATCTAAGCGCTTGCAAACCTCAAACATCTGAGAAGATACCATTCGTGTATCGACCAGTAGAAGAATCGTTACACCTAGCATATCAAGAGTCAAAACCTTGATCTTCTATTTCTTGCATAAACCCTGGGGTAAAAAGGCCTTCCTTCATAGAAGTATACCGTATTCCACGTTCTGTGGCCAGGATGTCAATTGGTTTAGTGCCAGCAATCACAGAGACTGCCTCTCGCGAGACTGTTCTGTAACTTCTGACAACTGCTAACAAAAGAAGACGCTGGGCTTGCAATAAAATATCTCTATAGCCTTGGAATCGCATACGATAAGCCTAGACGGGCGCAGTGTACTACATTATGGCCTCATAGACACCTTTTTAAAGTATACGCATGGTACAAAAATCCAGCCCCCGATCAGAATGGATGACTTTACGAACACCAAAGAAAACTTCAATTGCTTTTCTTGCAACGAATTGAGGATGCTCCCTGAATTGAAGTTTCTCATCAAGGAGGACAACGCTCCAGCCTACACCGCACTGATTGTTAAGTCATTTTTGGTTAATCATGGGATCAGTATGCTGGAACATCCACCCTATTCACCTTACCTAGCCCCATGTAATTTTCTTTATGTTTCCGAATGTGAAGGAAGCGTTGAAACGAACTAGGTTTGAGAGAGTTGAAGCTGTAAAAGAGGAAGCGACGGAGACCATGAACATGATTTCAGAAAATGATCTAAAACGCTGTTTTGAAGTATGGAAAAATCGTATGCAGCGGTATAGGGATCATGGAGAGGAGTACATTGAAGGAGATAATGTGAAAGTTGTGAAGGAAAAAATGTTACAGCAAAAATCCTGTTATTTTCTACCCACACCTCGTAATGTAAGTTATGCGTACATGCTAACTTTACTATAATAAGACGATGATGTACATCGAATGTGTGTCTTACAGTGACTTTACATCATGACAGTCTAAGTGGATCAAATTATTATTACAATTGACATAAAGATACAAAGACTGCAGTGCATTGCATTCTTACACGAGGTGGGCTTTATTGAACTCTAGCGATAGGCAACACACGTGTGGCTTATGAACTGGAATGCTTCATAAACACTCAGGCTATAAATTATATATTCTTTTATTATCAGTATTATCAGTTTCATGACATTATCAGTTACATTTTCATTATTATTGTTATGTTTTCATTTTCTCTTATAAATGTGTCAAAGGTCTGCTAAAGAAAATTCAATCTTCAAACACCTGTAAATAAAAGATCTAAAGTGCTCTGTTATTCTATTTGAATTTTTTTTAAGTTCAAATTGAAGCTTTATGTGACACAGATCTACCGCTTAATTTTAGTCTGATATTTTTATTAAATAGTTTTTTCTGTTTTTACTTCCTTGTACGAAGTAAAGGAAGTATTGTGATCGCAGAAAATTTTGGTTTTCAGATTTCAACGGAAATATCCATTTTGACTAGTTTTGGCGTGACATCTGTACGTACGTATTTCGCAAACTCAAACACGATTTGCCGTACGGTGTTGAAATTTTTGATTTAGGACTGTAGTAACATCTAGCTGTGCACCTCCCATTTTGATTGTAATCCACTGAACCAAAACTGTTAAAAAAAGCCTAAAATCCAAACTTTTGTTTTGGATTTTGTACTTTTTCTTAAGCGTAGTAATTGGCTCTCGCTGACTGCTTTTCAGCGATAAGTAAAATTCATCAATCATAAGTAAAATTTATTTTCATTGGTTCCAGAGTTATAGCCAAATAAAATTTTAATTTATGAAATATTTGAATCTTACAAGGGAAGGAACATTGGTTTGAATCAGACTTCATCTCCTATTTTATTAAAATTTTTTTTTAAATTTAAATATATTGATTTACTAATAATTATTAACCCGTGTTTCTAAAAACGTTTTACTAATAATAATTCAATAATAAAGATAAAAAAAAAGAAAAATAATAGAAGTTATTAGTGAAATAAAATTTTATGTACTTAAAAAATGTGTACATGTAATTATATAGGCGTACAAGGAAATCATCTAGTGTCCACATTAGATTTGGTGAAATCTCATTTCTTCCGAACATAAGAAAACAATATAGTTGATTATTTGGTAGGATAATATTGTATTGACGAAAATAAACTGAAATAACTTTCTTGTGTTATTTATAAACAAAAATATTTTTTACAAAAGTTGACATGATCCTTTTTGATATATTTCCTATTCTCCTTGTTTCCGATTTTGAATGTATTCTTTTCAGAGAATTTCCTATTTCGGATGACGTTTGTGGATAAATATTACTTTTTATATTTACCGATAAATAATCGTAGGAAATATTTTAAACATTAAATCACAGAAGAAAGTTTTTGGGAATCCAATTTGTCTTATTAATATAGAACATTTAATTACGTTTTAAATTCGAATTTAAGAAAAGTTGAAATGATTTACTCTTCTGGAAAGAGATTTGATTTTTGATTGATGATTTGTCACAGCTATCTGTTCTCCGAATACCGGATAAACTTGAAGCTTGTGTATGGAATCATAAAATGGAAATTTTATTGTGTATGAAAAATGTCATATCTGATCGGAATTCTGAACTCAGAACCTCCAGAATGAAAAGTTAAAATGTTACCACTTCACCATGGAGATAAATAAAATTGTTGAAATAAAAACACCATACTGGAAGGGGTCTGGTTCCAGTAGGAAAATTAATTATATCTTACTTAACACTATAAGTTATGTTTTACTTAGTTAATATTTATTTTAACTATTGAACAGAATAAAGCTTAATAATATCACGACTCAATTTGTCATAGGGAGTTTCACTACTCAAGGTACTCATGCTCAATTGCAGTTGCCTTCCTGGATTTTTAGGAACACTCCCATATTTCTTAAGTGAATGTTGTACAAAGTAAATGTTTGCATATCTTCAGTATAGTTTCCCTCTCGAACAAACTCCAGGCATTGTTGACACAAACATTCAATAAAAAACATAATAATGGAAATACCATTTCTTTCAGCGAATGCTGAAATCCTATAATTAGATATGTTTTCGTCCTTCCTGTCCACTCCACTAATATTACGATTGTACATATTACTTATGTGTGAAACTGAGACATTAATCTTTATATTCTCTTTTTGTACAGAAAGCAGCTTTTTTTTATAGATGGCAATCCATGCTCGATCGATGCAATGCAAACAAGTCCATTGTCGTTCCATCCGAAAACTATGATATTTGTATCTTTTTCTAAGAAGTGCTCTTCATTACCTCTTAGTAGTTTTCAAAATTTTTTTGAATCAGTTAATGGACATTTCTCAACTCTGTTCTTCTCAAAGTGCCAGTCGCTCAATAAATTTTTTTTTAAAATTTCTTCTAATAAGCGTATAGAACTAAAAAAGTTGTCAAAATAGAATGAAAACTTGTTTCCTAGATGATGTTTTTTGAGCTCATCTATGTAACTAAACATAGCAGCATTCTCCTCTCGTTCAAAATGATTCATATTGTCAACTCTCTTTTCTATTGGGTCTTTTCCTTTATAAATTTCAATAGAAAATATATATTCTAAAGGATTCACAACAACTCATCCTTTGTATCTACATCATATTGGCTTTACAAGAAAAAATTTCTTTATGGAATAACGCCCAAAATATGGTATCATTGACTTATCAATTGATGCATTCATTGGTCCAAAAACTGAGCCTAATATATTAACATTTTCATTTAAAATATTAATAAAAGGACGAATTTTGGCAAATTTATCAGCTCGACAAATCTTACCATTATCTTTAGCGTGAAAATATTTCATTTTCTCTTCAAATCTATTTCGACGCATCGAGTTAATTACTAATTCATTACATGTGTCCAATTCAGTGGGCCAATACATTCTTCACTGTGACACACTACAATACCCAGAGAGTAAGAGAATTCCAATAAATATTCTCATTTCATCAGTTGATGAAATCAACTGATGAAAAAAAGAGATGGTTACCTTTCTGAGCTGCATAATTTATAGTTTGGCTGGTTAAAAGTTCAACAGCCGTTTTGTTTAAAATAATTTAAAAATTTCATGAGGTTCGCGGGGAATATCAGCAACAGGTGATTACATAATTGCTGAGTCATTTTTTTTAAAGATCTTCAGTACACTACTGCCGCACTTTAATTTTTTTTTAGAAATGGATGGAGAAAAAGTTGAAAAAGCTTGATCAGTTGTTGCACGAGAAGTTGTTTATTTCCCTGGAAGATTAGTTAACTGAACATCTTCTTTCCTTGAATCTTCATCATTAACTCCGTCATTTTCTGGAGGTTAAATATTTTCAGTTACGTTTTTTTTTATTTTCAAAAACTGAAGCTTGATCATCGTGAAAATGTACAACTTCATCTTTATCTGAATATCACTCCAATTCTTCTAATATTTCAGTTACTGTTAATATTCTAAAAAGTAAATGAAAATGAAAACAAGAAAAATTAATTAATTAAAAAAAAAGTTTAAAAATAAATATTATTTATAAAATAAGTGAACAATTTTTCTGTATGCCAATTTTGTGTTTTCGCTGCATAAGGAACATTATGGGATGCCTTGCGTTGCATCAAACACATCAGTTTTTTTTTTTAATTTGGAGATAATTAAATATAACATTTTATATAAAAAAATTTAATCTGAATGTTTTAAAGATTACTTAGTACATCGATAAACATTATCGAGTATATAAATAAGTAAAATAACTATATTTAATATTTTATTGAAATATATACCTGTTTTTTCAATGGAAGCCATGGTGTTAGAATAATAAATCAAAATATTAAACCAATAAAAATAGGTTAAAATTGAAGAAACTGGTTGAAACTCATTCAACAAGTCCAGACGCTAAGTAAATAACTATAATGGTTTAGAGAAAATTGATTCAATTATTATTTATATAAGACAAGCTCTAACAGTAGTAGTGTGTTGCGCAGACGCAACGATGGGCATATTTCATAATATTCATGTCACCTTTATTGATGGGCATATATGGGTATATATATGGGCATATATGGGTTTTAAGATAATTTAATTTTTTTCAAATTTTATGTATCAAATTTTTCAAAATTTTTTCAAATTTTATGTGTACTTCATTTATGCCCACCGGGCATAAACACCACTAGACATGAGGTCTATCTCTACCAGGTTAACCACCAGACATGAGGTCTAGTGATTAACGCGACATCGCAATCTTAAAACTCTCGTCATCGTTGAGAGTCTAAAGTTCAAATCGTAGTAAAAGTAATTACTTTTATACGAATTTGAATACTAGATAGTGATTACCGGTGTTCTTTGGTGGTTGGGTTTCAATTAACGACACTTCTTAGGAGCAGTCGACCTGAGACTGTACAAGATTATACTTCATTCACATTCATACATATCATCCTCATTCATTCTCTGAAATAATACTTTATGGTAGTTCCAGAAGCTAAACACAAAAAAAAGAGAAATAAAGAGATTACTTCATTTATAGAAAATTGAAGTAAGATACCTATATTTTCCTTTATACTTCTCGTTTACTTAGGGAAATAACCCTATAAATAAAATTCTGATGGTTGTAAAAATAGATCACTTACATTACCGGATTTTCAGTATTTTATGTGGTGAACGTTAAAACGTCAGTCATGAAAATAAAACAGATCTGTATACTTTTCATACCGATACATATCATTCAGAAAACATTAAACACAGGCTGTATCAAAATGTATCACGCTGATAATTCACATCGTTTCCCTTTGGATATCATTAAATTGGATATGACTTATAAAAAATTATACATTAAATAATTTTTTGCTAAAAAACAGCAATTTAATTATTTCATAATATTCATGTCACCTTTACTGATAGGTACTATATGGAATTGTCCTCTCTACACGTGTACACATCATTAATTCAGTGAGAAATATGGATTTTCATAACTAATGGTCGAGTAATTAAGGAAATCTCTGCTTGCACAAGTTCCATAAATAACGTCCATAATCTCATCAACCTTATTCCTAATGGTATTAGTAATTACTATTGTGTTCCATATTATTTCATAAGCCCTATAACTCTTTTGTTAAAATATCATTTTTTATTAACAGTGATAATCTTTGTTTTTTTTTGAAATAATAGAAATTCAAAGAGATTTAAAAGTGATATATAATTTATAAGCGTCCTGTAATTTATTATTTTACAATAATTTTAAGAACTGTTTATAATTACATGAATTAAAAAAAAAAAAATGTATTACTATAATTGTCTAGCTACCATATATAAATCTTAAAATACTATTTTTTTTTTTAAAGAAGAAAAGAAGTTTCTTTTTAAATATGTCAAGATAGTATCCAGAGATCGTTTCGAAGTACTGTTCGGTTTCGTCTTTAGTGTTACAGGTAGCAACAGCTTTAGCAATAGATTTTGTTGCAAATAGCTCCTATCTTTAACTGACTTGAGCTCAAGTAGATCGTCAAACCACGTAATTGATTTAATTTTTTGAATTTGTTTGATTAATACCTTTATTTTCGAGATTAGTGTCTATAGATTTTATTCTGTTCTATAATGTTTATTTTGTAACGTTTTATGCTGTACGTAAGATTTAGAGCCTTTGTATCCATCTCCTGTTTTTGTGAAGTAATTTAGAAAGGTTGATTTTGTGATCATATACAATACTAGTACTTATTTTTATATCTGTGGGTTAATATCCTATCATCCGAGGATTAGATTTAAAGCAGTTAAGTTTGTGAAGTTAGTTTTATGAAGACTGTTTGACATGCGTTTGTTATATGATTTCTGTCGCTAACTGTTTAAGATTGGTTCTGCAAATTATGTACGTTATCATTAAGGATAAACGAAGCTGTTAACAAATGAAAGATTTTTTATTATATTGAGTACTTCATTATAGTTTTTAATTAACAAGATTATAGATATTAGATTACGCAGTGTGTGAAAAGGTGTATATTAGTGCTGTTTTTTAAATGAGTTGGTGACAAGTGTACCAGTTATAGAGGAATTTTATACTTTGAAAATCTGCTTGTTGTCTACTTAAATATGTGAATTCTAAGATGTCTCTGACACGTTCATATTCTTCAATTAACTAAATATGAAATTTTAATCAATAAGGTGGAATCGTTTTTACCGTGTGACGGTATTACTATCTTGTATCGCCTTTGGGTAGCAGTTCAATGTCATAAAGATAATGCAGTTCAATGTTTATGAATGTAGCTCTGCCAAATAATATTTCTTTATACTGAGACCAGCAGATCTAGATAGCCGCATGGTAATCCTTACAACAACCGGCCAGTTATTGTTTCGAAAATGTTTATTTTTGAAATATTGTAAAACTATTTTGCTATTAGCAGGCTAAAAGGTTTTGGTCGGGTGAAGATATGGAAGTGTAGTATTTTTAATTTTTGATTAATCGAACAATTATTTTTAGAAGTCTAAATACACTGCAAGAGTGATTTAAATGTACTACATTTCACCAGTATCAAGTATTCGATAATACAACATATATATATAGTTACATACATATAACTGTTGTACAAGTCATACAGATAATTTCAATTTTTATCTAACAATTCGATCTCATTAGTTCTTTACCAACAGCATAAATTTGGAGATTCCAAGCAAAGAATTCAGTGTATCAATATTAGTGATTTCTACTATAAATTTAATTTTGAACTTAAGATAAGTTTAATGTAACTCATAAATATTATTTACAAGAAAAGTGTTTACTAGAAAACTGTACCAATACCTATATTTAAAATATTTAAGTAACCTAAATTCCTTATTAGAATTTAATTTAAATCTGAAACCTCTGAACTTACGGTCTACAATTATATTTCACCGATAAAAAAAAAAAACGGAATGTATAAACAGTTAAGATTGCTGAGTGTATAAGATAAACAAAATTGATTATTTTAATATATATTTTACTCACGATAAATTTCTCGACTGATAGATATTCTATACATTTCTATAACTTATTTTACAGTCTACCCATCACAACTGCTTATGATGATCAATGTACATTAGAGAAAATTATAACTCGATTTGTAGTCGTGAAATTTGAAGATCTAAGTTTTCATAAAGTGGGAAATTTTTTTCTTACTATAAAAAAAATTTGAATTAAATTGTAGACATCTTTATTTTATTTGATATAAATTTTCTCTCATCATCGAGAGTCACTTACATACTGATGACTTATATGTTTTAATAAGTAATCAAGTACTCTGTAACTAATATTTTTGTAACAAATTCACTATAAAGAAAACAAAAAAAATTTCAGAGGTACAAATAGCTTCATATAGGATATGAATTTTAGTAGTTCTGAACTGGTAAGATTCTGATTAAAAAAATTATCTTTAAGATCGTAATTTATCCTAGCGACTGTTATTTTCAATAACTTGTTCTTCTGTTAAAAAAGAAAATATTCATGTAGTCATAGGTTAGGAATCCCACATATTTTCGCTTTTCCTGGCTTTATTTTGAAATAGAAATTCATATCAAATCCAGATTTAGAGACTAAAATTCGTTAATTTCATACATTTCTTATATTTATACATTTCTTATATTCATACATTTCTTATATTTGATAAATTTCTTATATTCGTTAATTAACATTCTTGAGGAAATAAATAAATTTACCCTTTCTATTTACTTCTCAGATCTCAAAATAAGAGAATTTTTCATTTTTTAATTATTAGTGACAACTCAGAAACTATGGTTTTGGTTACAGAAAATTATATTATATTCTGTTATTTTCAATAACTTGTTCTTCTGTTAAAAAAGAAAATATTCATGTAGTCATAGGTTAGGAATCCCACATATTTTCGCTTTTCCTGGCTTTATTTTGAAATAGAAATTCATATCAAACCCAGATTTAGAGACTGAAATTCGTTAATTTCATACATTTCTTATATTTATACATTTCTTATATTCATACATTTCTTATATTCGATAAATTTCTTATATTCGTTAATTAACATTCTTGAGGAAATAAATAAATTTACCATTTCTATTTACTTCTCAGATCTCAAAATAAGGGAATTTTTCATTTTTTAATTATTAGTGACAACTCAGAAACTATGGTTTTGGTTACAGAAAATTATATTATATTCTGTTATTTTCAATAACTTGTTCTTCTGTTAAAAAAGAAAATATTCATGTAGTCATAGGTTAGGAATCCCACATATTTTCGCTTTTCCTGGCTTTATTTTGAAATAGAAATTCATATCAAACCCAGATTTAGAGACTGAAATTCGTTAATTTCATACATTTCTCTTATTCATTCATTTCTTATATTCATACATTTATTGTATTCATACATTTCTTATATTCATATATTTCTCTTATTCATTCATTTCTTAATTCATACATTTCTCTTATTCATTCATTTCTTATATTCATACATTTATTGTATTCATACATTTCTTATATTCATACA
>JAAAKQ030303841.1:16676-26934 GCA_010016005.3 Zanna intricata
ATTCATACATTTCTCTTATTCATTCATTTCTTATATTCATACATTTATTGTATTCATACATTTCTTATATTCATACATTTTTTATATTCATACATTTCTCTTATTCATTCATTTCTTATATTCATACATTTATTGTATTCATACATTTTTCTTACTCATTCATTTATTATATTCATACATTTCTTATATTCGTTAATTAACATTCTTGAGGAAATAAATAAATTTACCCTTTCTATTTACTTCTCAGATCTCAAAATAAGTGAATTTTTCATTTTTGAATTATTAGTGACAACTCAGAAAGTATGGTTTTGGTTACAGAAAATTATATTATATTTATAAACTAAAATTTTATAGGAAATTTATTTGACTTTATCACATACATTTTTTCATGTTTCAATTGCAGACTACTCTTGTCATCTTCACTGTGCTTTTGTTACTGAGTAATCTGGAATTACATAAAGTAAATAGTTATTTCAAAGATATATATATTTTAAAGAATATTGTATTACAGTGATTCTGCATCGTAAAACAAAAACGGTGGCCATTTTATAATCGAAATTTAAAAAAAACTAGCTGTTAAAAAATAATAGTTGTAAAGAACTATATTTATAATCGATGCATAATTCAAATTATCACAGAAAAAATAAATAAAGTTACAGTGTCCCCTTCTGTTTGTAATTTAAGTAATAATGGATGTAAATAATGAATAAGTTGAATATTTGATACAGTAAATTACTTTTGTAAAATATTACATTGAGAGAGCGATATTAAACACTTTTGATTAAGTTTGTCTCATTTCAGAACACAAGTATCACAACTACTCACACAACATGTTCAAGAACTTTTTTTTTTGTAAAATGTACTTTAACTATTTCTGTGACACAAACTTTTAAATGTGATATCATGTTTTACAAGGGAATTTCTAAAAGGCTTTTAATATTATGAACTAAGTAATATTTTGGCAAACAAAACAATTTCGTAAACAAAGTACCGTTACATCGTTGCTCTCAAGCTTACGTAATCCGAAAATCAATCACTGATATCAGTTTAACAGAATCGATGACTTGTGTTTTAATCATTGATTGTTAAAATATGACGAAGATAATTGATTAATTGTCTTTTAGAGTTTTTATAATTGTTACATTAACTTAAAGTGCTTTCAAATATCATCTTCAGACCATGAAATCATTAAATGCTCTCAGACATTATTTTCTCTTAGTGAAATACATGAAGAAAGTGATACCCGCTAAAAAATTACATTATCATAGTAACGCCATGAACAAAGAAATTATACATTAATCTAGTATTTAAGTAGTGTATAATGTGTAATATGTAACGCATCAGTGTTAATATTAATATTCTTTTTTGTGTTTAAAGAAACAAGTAGAAATTCTTTGATGATTTTATTCCCTTTATTGGCCTTACGATTTTATAATTGAAATCATTAAGAAATTCCTGAACAAGAAAGACCTGGGGATGTTTTTAATTTATCAAATATTACAAAAAAATTAATTATTATTTAAAAAATTTTTTTTAATTTTTTGTTTAACCTCCGGAACCACCGTTAAGGTATATTTTCAGAGGATGAGATGAATATGAATTGTGGCGTGTGTGAAAAATGTCATGCCTGACCAGGATTCGATCCCGGGTCCTCCGGATGAAAGGCTGAGACGCTACCACTCCGCCACAGAGGCCGGCAAAATTAATTATAAGATGTTATAATAGGTAATATGTACCTAAAGATATTTGTGTTGACATCCTCTTTGATGGATATATTTATTTGTTATTTAAATAAGAAAAAGTTGTTTCAGTAAATAATATGTCCGTCTTTGATAATTCTGTTTACTCTTTGACTACATTCCAATTTTTTAAAAATAACTGCTTCGTTGTCGTAATACACTGAAGAGTAAAAAGGATATTTTTAAGTCGTTTCATTATTTTAAAAGTTTTTCTAATCTTCATTCAAAATGTTATCTGCACACTATATTCGGAAATGGTCACTTCTATAATTTTAATAAATAATTTTCATCTTACAGAAGTCATGAGAAAATTTCCAGCAGATAACCATTTATTATAGGAAGAAGTGTTAAAATTTATTTATATTTAATGTTAAATGTAATTAAATTAAAAATAACCCGTAGTTAATTTGAAACATTATGACTAAATGATATTATGACACTTGACTTAAATTTTCAAAATGAAATCGTAGTAACTTAAATTCTTTAAAATTCCTAAAATTTAGCAGTAAAACCCAGTAAACAAGTATTTTAATTGAAAAATAATCTTTATAAAATTGAAGAAATCCATAATTAACTGATATGTTTTTTCAATTTTATACTAGAAAGATGTAATTGTAATATCTATATTGTAATATCATACATACAAGGCTAATCCAAAGAAAAGCCTTGAACCGGACGGCGTTCCTGGATCGGTTATCCGCTACCTTGTGGATCGACATCAATAGCTTGTGCTCGACACAATCAATCATGCCCTGACGAACGGAAAATTCCCACAGTATGGAAAAGGAACAGGCTGCTCCTGTTCCCTAAACCAGGCTCGACACCAGGGGAGGAGACCAAATTCCGACCCCTCTGTCTGATTAGCACTTTGGGAAAAATCTACGAGAGGATGCTCGGGGTACGGATACAAAAAGAAATCATGGCACGGGAAGGACTTTCACAGCTGCAATTTGGCTTCCAGCGGGGGAAGTCCACCCTGGGGGCGATCCAGCACGTGCGGGAGTGGGCCAGGGAAACGGCAGCGGGCAACAGGAGACGAAGAAAGATACCATTAGTGATCCTGCTGGATGTCCAGAACGCTTTTAACAGCGTCCCCTGGAGATTCATCATTGACGAATTGCGCACCAGGGGGATAAGCGATTACTTCCTGGCGGTAATCAACGATTATCTGCACAACAGGATCCTCACCACTGACACTGAGGAGAGCCCTGTTGAGTTTGAAATGTTTGGAGGGGTGCCACAGGGCTCGGTCTTGGGACCGCTACTGTGGAATATGGAATATCGCGTACGACGGCCTGGTGAGGATCGACTACCCAGAAGATGTAAAGGTGGTTGCGTACGCGGACGACGGATACGGCAGCTTCGAGTCAGCGTGGACGAACACATCATTGCGAACTCCAGGGAAGCCAAGCATCTTGAAGTCTGGATTGAGCGTTCCGCAAAGTAAACCACCCACATCAGGAAGATGACCGACAGGGCGGAATTTGTTGGCCGTTCTTGAGAAAATAATGAACAACAAGACCGGACCCAGGGCGAGCAAGAGATGACTGCTGCTCTCGGTCACCACGTCGATCATGTTGTACCCAGTACCGGTATGGTTCGACGGCTTGGAAGTTAAAAGGAATGAGCGCCGCTGTACATCAGTACAACGAAGAGCGGCGCTCAAAGTAGCTTCAGGATACCGGACTGTG
The DNA here is from genome assembly GCA_010016005.3 of Zanna intricata. Taxonomy (NCBI): domain Eukaryota; kingdom Metazoa; phylum Arthropoda; class Insecta; order Hemiptera; family Fulgoridae; genus Zanna; species Zanna intricata. The sequence goes on from JAAAKQ030303841.1 coordinate 20,107, forward strand.
TTGGCGGACGCGATCGAGGTGATCACAAGTGTCCCACTGATCAAACTGCGGGCCCTCTAGCTTAAGAGGGCGTCCATAAAACGGTTGCAAGAGACCTACTGATCCAAGAATAGCAGAATACCTGGGATAATTCAGGCAAAGTGGACACGTAGGCGTATACGCCGGATAGAACCGTGGTTCCGAAGGGGGTTTGGTGAGGTGAATTACCATCTTACACAGCTTCTCTCGGGGCACGGGTGTTCGGAACCTACCTGTTCAGGTTTTAAAGGAGAACCTCCTCAGCTTGTGTCTACTGTGGTGGTGAAGACTTCCCGGAGCACGTGTTATTCCACTGTCATCGTTGAGAGGAGACCAGGAGAATCCTGGGTCTCGAACATCTCACGCCTGATAATATCGTGAAGCACATGCTTCGTGGTAGAAACCAATGGAAGGAGATCTCCACCCTGGCGACCAGGATCCTTGGGACCAAGAAAGGAGAGGCGGCGATCTGGGCACCTGACTGATGGAGTGGTCGGAGTAGCAGCCGCCTTCAGCTGTAGATAATATGTTTCTTTCGTGTTTCTCTACTTTTCTTTCTTTTTCTGTTTAGCTTCCGGAACTACCGTAAGGTATTACTTCAGAGGATGAACGAGGATGATATGTATGAATGTGAATGAAGTGTAGTCTTGTACAATCTCAGGTCGGCCACTACTGAGAAGTGTGGTTAATTGATAACCAACCACCAAAGAACACCGGTATTCACGATCTAGTGTTCAAATCCGTATAAAAATAACTGTCTTTACTAGGACTTGAACCTTAGAACTCTCGATTTCGAAATCAGCTGATTTGCGATGTCGAGTTAACCACTAGATCAGCCAAGTCGAGTTTCTCTACTTTGTCATGTTATTTGCTGTTTATCATATTTATGTACAATCTCCGGTCGCTATGCTACTCGATTCAAGATTTAGTATTAAGTTAACATTATTACTATATTACCTGTTGTTCTATTTGTGTGTTTTACCCCTATTACCCCACCCTTCACCTGGCGGGGCATTACCGGGACGTGTTGGGCGTGTAGCGGAAGCACAAAAATGTATGGAACGGCGACGTACACGACTAGCGTTAACACCTGGGTTCAGGCCATGAGTGGTGGACCGACCAAACCTTTAGTATGTAAAAAAAGAGCAAGCAGACGTAAGTTAGGATAGGTTTAAATTTAGGTTTAGAATAGTTATGAAGTTGTGGACGGAAGTATTATTAGTTATCTTAGAGGGTGTAAAGACGGTTGAGTTAACAAAAATAAATAATAATAATAATAAAAAAATAAAATGAAAAAAAAAGAAAAACAGACGGGAAGTTCGTGGCGATCGTGTAGGGCAAGGAGGCAGCCTATTTTCTAAGGATGCGTTGGTCCAGGACACAAGCAAGAGTGAAGTGGCTCGGGGCACTCTGATAAAGCACTCGGCCACTCTTGGTTTGAGACCGTCGTGAGCGGGTGTGGGAGAAGCACTCGTGCATTTTTCAATGTGCATGCCGCCCTGCGTGGAGTCTACGTGCCTCAATGAGCCCAGGAGGATCTCGAAGGGGGCTCCTCTGCAGAAGTCCAAGCGAAAAGCAAAAGGTTAGGTTAATCTGCTGCCACGACATTCAAGGCTGACTGATGAGATGCCAAAAGGCGGTTCCAGTCGCCCCTGGGAAACGGCGGGGTACGTTTAGTCGGTCGGGGGTGGGAGTAACACTCTTTCATGGTGGCTACGGCTCCATGTCCAGTGCCCACTTAGCTATATGCTAGGTCAGGACGGCTAGTGTTCTGGCTTCGAGTCCGACACACCCTGCGAAGAGCCTGCAGGGCGTGCGTCAGTGCATTCTTTCATCGTCGTTTAAAAAAAAAAAATATACATAATTTGATTAACATTTTTGTAAAAATTTTAATATATGTATATCAACTTTTTAAGAAATTAACTTTAGGAGATATTTTAGGAAATTTCTAAATACATATTTCAAACATTTAAAAGAATTTCTTGAAGTTCATGATTCGATTTTTCAGTATTCAGAATTGTATGGTTGAAATAACATGATTTAGATTTAATTCACCATATTATTAATGTTATGTGTATCATTTATCGTTTAAGTCATAAATTATACAAAATAAAGTGTCAACAATCACAATACCGTATATTTTACAGATATCTTGAACGGTAAATGTAGTGCTAATGAACTTCACATCTTCTTCTACGATCTGTCATATTTAAAATATTTTTTAATTCTTGAATATGGCAATCTGTTTCCTATTTGATGTGTTTATTCTCTTGGTGTATACATCAAGAGAATAAAAGACAATAAAGTATTTATTTTTCTGTTTCTATCTATTTTCTTAACAATATCGCACATTATTTTAACAGTTGAAATATTCACTTTTAAACCTTTTAACCAGTAACTAAATTTTAGCAAAACATTGTTGAGAACTGAAGAGATTCTACGACTGAGCGGACCTTACTTTTAATTCTAAATTAAAAATATTATTAACTTTATAAAAAATTCTACGGATAATATCGGTACAGTTGCGTCAAATCAACCATCAGAATCACATCCTGGTCCAGAGATTATTCATTTTTTATTTTCCAGTTACGTTTGAAATATCATTTTATGTAATTTATTGAAAGAAGAGTTTAGCTAATCTTTACATTCTGATGTTTTCCTAAAAATTTTATGGCTGTTGAAACAAGACTGGACTAACATACTTTCTTATAATTGGTTGAAAACTAATCATTAAAATGACTATCGATCAGAATCAGAGTTTGAAACCATTGATAGCGATTTCCCTTGCTTATGAAAAACTTTAACTTAATAAGAATACTGAGTATTAAGCCTGAGAAAAGAGTTATAAATGAAAAAAAGAGATGTTGAAAATAAAAAATAAGAAATTAGATGAAATATTTATCCATACTACAAGCGATCGACAGTAACATTATCTGTATAGTTACTGGCTTTCCCCTTGTCTTCTGATTAAAATTTCACTACAGCAGTGAAGTTTAATTTTAAGTAAACAAAAAAACTAATTACTTGAAAAGAGGAGAACTCTGCAATTTAAAGAACAATAAATTATTGTTGTTATTACCAAATATTGTTACCGGTATATTCCGGTTATTATTTAATTTAAAATAAAGCTGATTGTTTAAACTCATTATTCAAAATATAACAAATTAAATTTTTAAATGAGTCCGATGAATTATTTTGAAATAGTAAATGAAGTATTAGTGAAAAATTAAATTAAAAGTAATTATTTCTTAAATTCTTCCGCTCTGATAATACGTGATAATTATACAGAATGTTTCGAGGCGTATTCCCCGAACTTCAAGTGCTGATTCAGAACACCTAAATGAGTAAATAAATTCATACAAAGATAAGTTCTATTTTGCTTTGTTTTCCTTCTGGACGCCATTTTGCGATTTTCTCAGGAACGGATGAACCAACTTCAATTAAATTTTGCAGATCTAAGACTATTTAACTTGGTTTTAAACTAGCCAAGTCTGTACAGAATCACAGTTCTGTTCAGTCTTTTGTATTAACTATATATTTTTCTCTCATACATATTAACTCTCTCCTCCCACTATCTGTTCGAGGAATACGTCCCGGAACTCTCTATAAAAGTAAATTAATAAAATAAGAACTGAAAGTTAACAGATTCAAAATGTTTTTTTTTTTTTTTTTTTTTTTTTTTTAGTTTTTTTTGTACATCCTATTAAAGAATATTTCGCTATACTTGTGATAGACGATTGTATTGCAATAAAATACTAATAATAAAAATTAAAATAATTTAGAAAATTTATTAATTCAAACAAAAATTCATTAAATTAGTCATTCATTTTTATTTATTTATTGCTTTCTTATTTATTTCTCTATATCAAGGTTTTAACTAGCCAAGTCTGTACAGAATCACAGTTCTGTTCAGCCTTTTGTATTAACTACATCTTTTTCTTTAATACACACTAACTCTGTCCTTCTACTATCTCTCGCGCTCGCGAGAGTGTGTGTGTGTGTGTGTGTGTGTGTGCGCGTGCGCGTGTGTGTGCGTGTGTGTGTGTGTGTGTGAGAGAGAGAGAGAGAGAGAGAAGGGGGGAGGGAGGGAGAGGGAGTGTGTGTGTGTGAGAGTGAGTGCGTGCGCGCGTGAGTGTGTGCGTGTGTGTGTGTGTGTATGTGTGTATTTATAGGGAATTACATAATGGCTACCTGTATGAATCCTTCGCCGTTTGGAAATTCCTTTCTCGTCACACAACATAGGACTATTTCAATCATATAAATAACGTGTACAAGCCACCTTCTCTGTATCTTTACACAGATTTTATGTGCATTGAAGAATATTTAATATTCTCGCTAACATTTTTTGGAGCCCGAAAATTCTTTAAATATTATCCGTTAATTTTCCTCCCAGACCATTAGAAATCGTTCCATAGGAAAATATAATTGGTGTTCGAAGTAGTAACTTCACTGGTTTGGTTTGTGTTTCTCAGTGCAGATAGTCTTTAGTTAAATTTCACCCCAGGTTGTTGTTATTATTTTCCTTTTGAACTTTTGAAAATTCTCAAAGAAAATCTTGATTAGAGTTTCAAGCTTGATCTGGAAAACTTACTTATTCTTTAATACCAAAATCGTACACTTCTTTTATGTCTAATCTTTACCAAGTTATATTACTACATTACCGAGAAGGAACTTAATCTCTATGTAGAATTAATAAATAGATATTCCGGTTAAAATTTACTGAGATTAGAATTTACCGTTTTCATTAATTAATATTGAAGGTGTGTTTATTATTTATCTATTCAAAAATACAAAGCAAGTCATATGCAAGTACTGAGAAATATCTAAGTATTAAGAATATCTTATGTTTTGAACACGGTTTTTCAGTATGTTCTAAGGTCTGGGAAAATCAATCTAGGTGCCCATTAAACCATATTTTTCTGTATTTATAGACACCTAGCAAGTAATATTTTTAGTTATTAGCTAATGATCCAAGAGGTCAAAAGGTCTGTTTAGTTTTCTCCTCTGTTTGGTTTACTTAGCAATTATTAATAAAACTACTTAAATTCAAACTGTCTTGGAGACCGAAAATAGGTTGTTTACAGTCCTAGGCGTTTGTCCAACATGTATTTTTTTTTAATATTAAGACTGTAGAGATCAGCTACGTATAATAAGAGACGAAGAGCACTTTTAAAAGTCAATTATATGGAATTTTTAACGTTCATGACTTTTAGTGTGATGAAATCTTTCAGTTAATTTGATTATCTTTTCATATTACATATACATTAGGAACAACGGCAGTGATACTGAATACTATATATTCATTATATATGTTGAACTATGTATTTCTTTTATATGACTTTAAACATACTAAAATATAACTTTTTTTTTCAGGGTTGTTTTGGTGGTATGAGGTGATCATTGTGAGACCAACTGCTCAGTACAGTTGGCTGTATAGGGAACAGAGCGCAATTGGTGTTTATTAATTGCGCAGTAATGTTACGACTGGAATTTTTGGAAAAATCAGTCGCCAGAGTGCGTTAGAGCCTTCCAGAGATGTCATTTGGCTTCAAGCCCTACCTTCTTCTTTTCCTTTTACAGGCTTTTGGTAAGTACGAAACTTAAAATGAGTTGCGCTTCAATTTAACTTATTTTTACTTCCTAGATTCCGAATGGATTTAAATTACTTTCTTTTTGTTCTTGTTTTAATTACTGCTATATATACTACAATTACTTGAGACCAGAAAATATTATTTCCAACAACGAACATAAATTGTATTATTTTGAATTTTTAGTGTTATATTTTATTGATTGTAAAGAGAATTTTAAATTGTTTTAATTAACTATTTTAATGAAGAGCTATTAAAGGAAAGTAATACTATTTACTCAAAAATATAGCCAGACTAATAATAATAAATTAAGTCATAACCACATTCAAGATGGAAGTTAACAAAAACATCCTAATGTTTTATTAAAAAAAAAATAAAGGCAGCTTATAAAATGACTTAGAATTATGAGATTATTTTGACGAGACTTTTCACTTACCAAAATCGTATATCAAAATAAAATATACATCTGTATGATGCACTAGAAATTAAAAAAAAGAAAAAAAAATTTGTAACACTACATTTGTAAGTATGTCACAAATCTTTAAAACACCATTTTTTTATTAAAACTCTTTAGGAAATGTTTTCATTAATTAGATACTTTTAAAATAAAATTAGAGTTTATTTATTATGAAAATACTGCATCACTCTAAAATTATTAGTACATTTAAGATTTATTAAGATTAATAGTTTAAGAACTGTAAAGATTATTATGATTATCATTACTGGAGTCGGTGGTTTTACACTAAGGAAACGTATCAATTTTGAAAAGTTAGCTACCAATTAATAAGTTTTTTATCTATTTTACAAACATGAAAGAATAATGGATTCACTTTAAAATTTCAATTAGTCTGACTCTAATAAACCTTACTTCGGAATCTGAAAAGGTATATTTTTAATTACTGTGATTAGGATTTACCTCGGTAACTTTTTTCAAATAATATTATTTTAATTCATACTAAGCACTGATAAAAGTTTCTTGTTATCGCACGAAAACAGTTGTAGTGACGTATATTACGTTATACACTGATATAAACTGAAAAAAAAATCATTCCAAAAAAAAATTATTGAAATATACAAAGTGTATCGAAACTGCACGGCAATCTCTCGGAAACGGTTTCTATATCTAAAAATAAGAAAATAAACATATGCCTGAAAACGTTTTGTTAGCGAGTTACGGCTAGCGAAAGATTTCGCCCGGTTTTCAGTTCCTACCGTTAAATAA
>JAAAKQ030303842.1:0-10124 GCA_010016005.3 Zanna intricata
TTCACATTCATACACATCATTCTCATTCATCCTCTGAAGTAATACCTTACGGTAGTTCCAGAGGCTAAACAGATAAATAGAGAGTATATAAATTTGAAATAAAAAATTACAACTTATTAATTTTTATACCTCTCCTACAAAAATTAACTAGGCTGTCATGGTTTTTCCTGCCTTGTCTGGTGATTATACTGTTGGACCCTCTCTCTTTTTCTGTTTAGCCTCCAGACCACTGTAAGGTATTTCTTCAGAGGATAAGTGAGGATGATATATATATATGAATGTAAATGAAGTGTTGTCTTGTACAGTCTTAGGTTGGCCATTTCTGAGATGTATGATTAATTGAAATCCAACCACCAAAGAACACCGATATCTGTGATCTAGTATTCAAATCCATATAAAAGTAACTGCCTTTACTAGTATTTGAACCTTAGAACTCTCGACTTCAAAATCAGCTGATTTACAATGACGAGTTTAACCATTAGACCAAACCGGTGGGTATACTACTGGAATCCTGACAGATGTTATTCAAGAGTCTACTACTAGTTAGATGCACTTCAAACCTCCACCCTTTTAGACAGTAAATTCTCCAAAAATAATGTAAATTTGCCAATAAAAAATTAATAAAATGTCAACACTTTAGGAACTATTGGATGAAACAGTTTTATTTCATACAAGATTTACTTTTGCTCATAAATAAATTTCTACTTTTTCAAAAAATTAAGATAGATTGTTAACATATCATCTTATTATATTATTTATTATTCAAATCATCATCATATACTGTTTAGTATTATGTAGTGGAGTGAAAATTAAAAAATTAATACGTAACCAAAATAATTTAGGGGAACAGTATACTGTTTCGTTAAAGTCACTCAATAAAGAAAATTAACTTTTTCTGTAATTTTGAACATTATTTAGAATATTTGTTGTTAGCATGTATGACTGCAGACATGGGATTTGTAAATTTCTTAAAATAATTGACCTAATTTTGCATTTCTTGTGGGTTTATAACACTTTAACTCATTTCAAAATTTAAAATATTTTTTGTGTACCTAAGAACCATTAAAAAAAGTTAAATAACAACCAAATAATCTCAATGTAAGGGAAATTCCATTTCTTCATATATGATTTATACCTAAAGATTGTGACATTTTATCTTAGGCTTGTTATTGTTCGCCCAAAAAAAAAAAATCTTAGGCTTGTTCAGGTCAGGTCTGAAGAGTGAACAAAAGGACGCTTGTACAGTATGTACAGTACAAGTTCCATTGCAGTATTACAAAGGCTGGTAGTTATTTTAATTACTCAGGTTTTTCTGTTTTGAAAATTCTAGGAAAGACTGGGACCAAATAATGATCCATCAAAACCACCCAAACATCTAACTTATCAAACTTTATAACACATTTTAAGTGATTTAAGTGAAAGTCTGAAGAGGGGCGTGGTTAAAGATAAATTTTACCTGTCCTACCCCCACTGGTAAATTCAGTAGTCATAATTTTCAGTTTAAAAATACAGTACTGAAACAAAGAATCAGTTTAACAAACCTACTGCATTAAATTGATCAATCGGACCCAGTAGCAAAATACAGTACAGTAATGCTATAGACACATCAGTGAATACATTTTTATTCTAGTGTTTTGTGGTAAAAAAAACTATACAGTTTATTTTAAAAATCTGTACTGTATTAACTCCAGTTCATTTGTAATGAACGATGTTGGTCATCAAAAGGAAACAACTGTTCATGAGTGATAAAATCCAAATTAATTCAGATTGTTTACAAACAACATGGACTTTCTTCATCCTCAGTTTCAACAATATGGAAGAGTTACAAGAAATTTATGAGTGCTTTTGAAAAAAATCACACCCAAGCAAAAAAACTTAGGCTGTGTGCACATGGAGGTGATAGCGAAGCTGAAACTAAAAATGAAGATGAATTTACTACTCTCTTAATCGTATCAATGATTGATGCCAAAGAATATTTTTAAAAATTAATGGAGTTTAGTGAGACTAATAATGTAAGTGAGGAATTTGTGGAGTACCTGAATAAACTACAAAAGTATTTTGATGATTACATGTATAAGATTATTAAATTAATAAAAATAAACAGTTAAGGCTAATTAGTTTATATACGCATTTAAGTTTTGATGTATTTTGTTAGAATGAAGAAAAGATGGATTAAAATGATTTTTTAGATGTAACAAATACAAGTTTGTATATAATTCATGTGATTTAGAGATTTTTATGTGGTGATTTGTTACTTTCCTCAATGATTTTGGTAAGTTTTACTGCTGACTTATTACCTTTTTTTTCTAATTCATTGAATGCTAACAATTTTAGTTAAAAGCAAAACACTAAAAGTGTCTAAAAATTGTATTACATCTAGATTTTATTTGTTAGTCCATATTTCAAAATATATCGATATTCTATTTTAAAAAGCTTCTTCTAAGTTGTATAATATATTTTTTGTATTATAATAGATAATGATGGTGTCAAAAATTTACAGTTACGAGGTGGCAACTTGGAAGTATCGAGCCTCGGTTATAACAAGCATATATGATCAGCCCCTTGAATCTCATTATAACCAAGTTTTACTGTATATCAAATTTCAATATATAAATAAAACATTTTTTTAAATTTTATTTCTGGTAGTTTATTGGATTGATTGGTTATTAATATATTATTAAATTCAATTTTTTATAGATTAAATATAGGATAACATGTATGCAAAATTATTTGCAACATTATTATCACTGACTTCAGTCTCAACTAACTTAAAGTAATTGTAAAAATGATACTTAATTTAAGAATTCTAAAAATGTAAAAACTGAAGTTTTAATTTTATATGTGTATGTATTAAATTAAGTATAAAATAATGAGAACTTCTTTCACTAATTATGTATTGTTTTTTTCAAGGATTAGTCAAAATTGCTGAACAGCTTGGTGTCAAACTGTCAGCTCCAAGGAGAAAGATAGTGATTCTATTGATTGGAAATCATTCAGCTGGGAAATCATCGTTCATAAATTGGTAAGTCTACATAATGATGAACAAGTTATCTCAACATTTATTTTCAATTAAATATAATTACTTTCGGTCACTCTGATTTGTTTCTATCATTTCTTTTCATATTTTCATCGAAATGTAGTATAAAAATAATACATATTGTTGCATTTTAAACAAACTTAGCATACATTCAGTAGTAATCTTTTTATGTATAGTGCCTCTGAATTTCTTTTCTTACTTTTATCAAGATGGAGGTTACTTATTTTTTCATTCTTATAAGCAGCTGTTTCAGTAGACAAGAATTTTTGTTAGCCTATCCAAAATGTAAATAAAAATAACAACAAATGTAAGATAAAATAAATTGTGTATTTTAAACAGGTATTTCCCTTATACTTATGTACTTACTGCTATGGCTCCACAAATCTCAGTTGATTCTTCACCTCGTGCACCAGTCTCTTCACTTCTCTCTATCCCCAGCCAGATGAATGCCAGCAACCAGTCGTTGCAAATTCTTCAACACTTGGTCATTCCACCTCACTTTGGTCTTCGCAACAAACATTTCTTCCTGGTGTGGCCTTCATCACCTACTTGATTCCTGCTACCTTCTCAATAAATGCCCCATCCAACTTATTTGCTTTGCTTTTATAATGGATATAATGTCAGGATCCCTGTACAGCACTCTCAATTCTCTTTCTTCCCTATTCTCCACACTCCCTTCTCTTCTATCGCCTCGAATATTTTCCTCAGCACCTTATTCTCAAAAATCATCAGTTGTTTCTCATTCTTTTTAGACAAAGCCCATGTTTCACTTCCATATATCAGAATAGGTTGGGTAATTGTTTTGTACAACTATGTTTTGGTCTTGTGTGATAATAATTTGACTGACATTATCTTTTTACATGCCCCCAGACATATATTGGCATTTGCTACTTTTATCTGAATTTCTTCATCATCTAAGTTACTATTATTATTATTACCTAAATACTTGAAGTTATCTACACAGCCTATTGACAAGTTTCCCACTTTCACAGTTCTGTTTCTGTCCTGTCCTTCATGCCTTCCAAAATGAATTATCTTGGTTTTTTCCTCAGTTATATTAAGTCCCATACTTCTTGCTTCTCTGATAAATATTTCGGCTAGAAAAGATAAATTTTCTACTTTTTCTGACAATATAAAAACATTATTAGTAAAAGCCAATACGTTCAGATCTATTCCTAGCTTAATACCTCTTTTCTGTACTTTTGTTTTCTGCAGACTTTCTTCCAGTACTAAATTAAAAGGATACAGGAAATACTATCCCCATGCCTTACTCCGGTGTTTATTATGAAGTCCTCAGGTACTTCTCCCTCCACTCTGACCTTTGCTTTAGAGTCACTCATGCACATTTCTGTGGGTTTTATTAGTTTTTCTGGTAAGACATGTTTTTCCAAACTTTTCTATAAACATGTTCTATCAGTGCTGTTGTAGGCCTTTCTAAAATCAATGAAAATTGTACTAAAGTCTGTTAAATTCCCAATAGTTTGAAATCGCTTGTTTTAGTAAGAAAACCTGTTCTATTGTGGACTTCCCCTTCATGAATTCAGTTTGTTGCTCCTCAATTATTGTTTCAACGTATGGAATTAGTCTTAATACCAGGATTTTGGATAAAACTTTATAAACTGTATTTATTAACAATATTCCGCTGTAATTTGAGCATATTTACTTATCACCTTTCTTGTGTAAAGGTACAATCATTTGCTACCTTCCACTCATCTGGAATCCTTCCCTTTTCCCCTACTGTTGTAATTAATTTATGGATCTCTTTTACTAGCTGCTTTTCTCCATCCTTGATAATTTCTGTTGTGATGCCATCCTTGCCAGGGGATTTATTAGCCTTGAGTACCTTTATCACGCTTTCTATCTCCTCTACCAAAGGAGGTAATATAAGTGGTTGAACATTATAATATTTTGTGTCTTCCTCTCTAGTATCATTTTCAACTGATTCACAGTTTGATAGAAATCAAAATATTCTTTCCAAACTCTTAGTGTACTTTCTTTGTCCATCGCGACGTTACCATTTTTGTCTTTTATTCCATATGCCCTCACTGAGAATCCCCCTTTGAAGTATATCTCATAGTTGTATAAAAATCCCTAGTTTTATTTGTTGTTCTATCATCCTCTGCTTTTCTGAGTTATTTGTTTATGTACTCTCTTTTACACCTTCTAAGTAGCTGTCTTATTTGTCTATTTGTGTCATAATATTGCTCTCTTAATTGTTCTGCCAGTGTAGTCCTGTTTCCTCTTGCTGGCTACTGTCCTCTTTCCTATTCATCTTCTGAAGCCATTTGTGCTTCATTTCTCTCTTCGTGGATACTAAGTTTTGACATTATTCTGTGAACCATGGTATATTCTAAGCCTCTTCTCTCTTTTTCCGCAGACCACCTTAACCGTGTCATTTACCACCTTCTGCAGCTTCTTCTACTGCTTCTCTATCATTTGTGCTCCCTGGCAACCTTTGCTTATTTTTTCTTCTTCCAATGCTGGAAATTTATTCTGTATTTTCAATTGAATTTATTCTCTGACTGCTAGTATCTTTAATTTTTCTGTTGCTAAGATGTATTTTTTTGCCACTGCTCTTCTTTTCATATCAATCCTTTGCCTGACCATTATAAGTACAAGGTAGTGGTCTATACCGTATACAGTGCCTCTAATACTTCGTACCTTCACGATCCTGCTAATGTGGCTATTATCCACAGAACATGGTCAATCTGATTCATAGTTTTCCCATACAGTAACACCCATGTTATTTTGTGTATGTTTTTCCTTTAGAACATTGTATTGAATACTTTCATGTTAACTGTGTTTGCAAAAGAGAGAATTCTTACATCATTTTCATTTTTCACTTCATGCAAACTGTCACCTTTCTGTCAAAGAGGTAGCTTTTGTGCTACCTCTTTCCACATGGCTTCCCTCCCAATTTTCACATTTGCATCTCCTACCACCATTTTTACATCATAGTTTGGCAAAGTATTCACTTCTTCTTCCATCACTTTATAAAAGAAATCCTTGTCTTCCTCTCCCGCCTCCTCTGTTGGAGTATATATATTTAGCATGAATATATTTTTAAACCTTCCTCTTAACCTAATATTGCACATTCTTTCTTTCTTTGGTGTAAAGCTTATCACATTTTCAGCTATCTTCTTGTTTACAGCAAAACTAACCCCTCCATATTACCTTCCATTTTCACTACCACTATAATATATTACATAGTCTTTGGTATTAATTTTTCCAACATACAGCCATTTAGTTTCTTGAAGTGCTACAACATCCATTCTATAATTTTTTAACTTGTTTGTCAGAAAATCACATCCACCCACTATTGCCAAAATTCTTGTATTCCAAGATTCAATTCTCAAGTCTTATCCAAATCCGATTTGTTGTCCTTTTTCCCATCCTGCTTTCAAGGCTTGGTTACTATGTTTCATAACTGGTAAGTTTTCCCAGGTGGGTTGTTGGCCCAACGCCCATATCCCATACACCCTTGGAGGTCCGGGTTTGAGTTGTCTGTCTCACGTACCTCATTAGTTCTAAGCCAGCCGAAAAGGAATTTTCCCCCCTGCACTACAAGGAAGTAACAAAATTAACCTTTGCAGACACATTCACTTTCACATCACTGGGGCTGGCAATATAGTGCTTCCATTACTGAGCAGAGAAGATGGCTCTACTTGGGGTCAGCCATCAAACAGGGATTTCTCTTATACTCTGAAATAATATACATTATTTATCACAAAAAGTACCTTAAAATACATAAGATACCTTGAAATAATATACATTATAGATAAAAGATCATAAGATAAGAGATTATAGATTGGAATTAAAGCACAATATTTTTGTAGTTTGGTTTTTTTACCGACAATCCTTTCTCTGGCCTGTGTACCTATGTTTAAGTTATTAATTTTAGACAGGTTTGATTCTTATCAGTATTATCATTGCCTTTTATGCAAAGCGTAGGCAGCATTAGCCAATCTTATTAAGCCATATATCCTAGGGTTGGCTAGTTTCTTTTCCTTTGAAAAACATATATAGCTGGCAAGTTGCATAAATTTTAGTCAGATGAAAGTGTATTTAAAAAAAAAAAAATTATTTAATTGCAGTCACTTCGTAATAGAAGTATTTTATTTGTAGTGTTACCTCAGTAATTTTTAATTTATTTCTTCTAGTTGAAATAAATACTGTTCTATTTGTCCACATGAAGAAACTGAGTTGCTAAGGTTAGGGTAATTATCATTGAAGTGCTCTTTGCAACAGCAATTCAGGGATAAAAACCAGTGAGAAAAAAATTTTTATGTGGTAAAATGACTACTTTTGTATTACTTTAAATTTTTTTTGGCATATTGTTTAGCAGTATTTGTACACAGTATGGACAGCTGAAAAATAAATTTGTGATATCTCTAGTAGTTCATGAGTGAACCTTAGAGGAGGGCACTAAAAATTATTTAACCAAGTGCAATACAGCTTAATACTAGCCTCCACTTAATGAAAAAAGTATTTAGGTCTAAACTCTGAATCACTCCGTGCTTGTAAACTTGCTTTTATGAAATTTAACTTAGCTACAAGTTATATTAAGGGCTTATAAAATATCATTTACCTTATTAATTTTTGTTTGTATAAATTTAGGTACATAGATGAAAATGTTCAGAAAACTGGTGTTGCAATAGAAACTCAGGGATTTGCTCTTGTTACTTCTGGAAAGAGAAGAGAATCTTTGACTGTAAGTATGAACAGGCAGATGTGTGAATATGAGGCATTTATTCAAATTGTCTCTGAAGATAGATTAATTCCTTAAGAACTCTGTACCTATTAAATGTATTGTTTTATTTAAGCACATTAAATCATTGTGAAGAATTTCATCTAAAACTAATGTAAATCTATACATCATGTTAGATGAGATTAAATTTTATGAGGAGTAGAAGACCTGGCTTTAGAGTACGCACTTGGCCAGTAATTTTTATAATATAATTCCTGAATGGAAGGTCCTTGGACAATTCTGCTGCTGCAAAGTCACCTACTCCACTGCACTCAGCTGTTCTGACAGCTAATGTAAAATGGCCAACATGATGCCATTCATGAAACCACTGGCTCAATTTGTATGGCATTCATCCAAGGAAGAGAAAATGTAGAACAAGGAGAGCAATGGGGTGAAGAATGGAATATAATCAACCCAAGAAATGCTGCCTCTAATCAGGTAGCTCAGGGTAGTTTATAGTCTTGCCTAGGACCTTAGTAACAAGTTACAACAATTATAACTAGCTAACCAATACATAATGTGTTACATTATTATCTTGCCCAATATAGCTTAAAAATAACTTGTACAAGATGTCACTGTCATTAATTTATTTGTACTTTTTCCCATGGAATACTGTCCATGTAACACTGTCAGCCCATTGTGGTCAATCTGACAGCATTTTTTTTAATAACAATTTTTACAGACTAAAAAAAAATACATACATATATATATATATATTTTTTTTAACACACACACACACACACATATATATATATATATATATATATATATATATATATGTTATGGTAAGTTTGATTAATCTGGTGATTATGCATAATTACCAGTGAATTTGATTTTCTATTACGTATTTTTTATGTTAACATATTTACTCTCTTTATCTATTTAGCCTCCGGAACTACCGTTAAGGTATTACTTCAGAGGATGAATGAGGATGATGTGTATGAATGTAAATGAAGTGTAGTCTTGTACAGTCTTAGGTCGACCACTTCTGAGAAGTGTGGTTAATTGAAACCCAACCACCAAAGAACACCGTATCCATGATCTAGTATTCAAATCATCTTAACATATTAAAATAACAACTAGATTATAAGCAGTAATTATTAAATTTATTATGTAAATAATCAAAACATTACTGTTAATTAGTCGAATTTAGCAAGTAAAGCAAGCGTAGGTTGTGTTTAGGGAGATTATGTTGATTTTGTGTATTGACAAATCATACATATATCAGCATAACCTTCGCTTTTTCGCTCACTAACCTCATCTAATTAACATTAAATATGCAAATTATATGTCATTCTCTAACATTAGAATTGATTAATCAAATTCACCATAATTATGCATAATCACCAGAGTAATCAAATTAACTAAACATAAATAAATAAATAAATATATATATATATATATATATATAAAGAGAGATAGAGAAATGTCAAGCTTTTACCACCCTAGTGGAATTAGCAAAAGCATATCACTGCTTATATATTATTATAATAGTCTTTCAAATTCACATTGTCATGGAAAACACTTATTTTAATAGTGTTGTAAAAAATTCCATCTTTTCATTCATAATGCAAGAGTTTCTGCTTGATTATTGGATATATTTAGATCACGAATGAGATCAGTTAATTATTAATTAAGTGTGGTTCAGTATCTGTTTTTTCTAAAAGGTCGTAGTCTCTCCTTTGTTCATCATCTACTAAATCTGCACAACCTTCAACATCTATAGCTTCATCTTCGTTTTTTGTGATACTGAAATTGGAAACTGTGGACTGTGAGGCACTGGTTTTTAGTAGAAGTATATCAAGATATTTAACAGTATGTCTATGCCTAGCTGTTATCACTGATATTTTTGTTATAAAAAAATAGCAGTCTGTGAAGTGAGTCTTCAGATCTCTCCAAACCACTGGAAATTCAAGTGTTATGAGACAAGATCCATTCAAACAACTAGTCAAGTGTTACTTATGAATTACAGCAAATATGAGGATCCCAGAACATGTCCTGATCACCTAATCAATCCAAAATATAATTCATATGATTTATCAGTGGAGTTATATTATTTCTCCGAGACTTTAATGTTACCTTGCCACAAATGTAGCAGAAATTGTCTTAATGATTAATGATCAACTGCATGACATTTTTATTAAAAAATTCACTATAATACAGTCACAAACACACATTACAAGAGTTATACACACATTAATGTACTATATACACTGACTGTATGGGGAAAAATAAAATCACCAGTTGGTAGAAAAAATAACACCATTAAATATTACTCACATGAGAGTTCGCACTTGACTGATGTAGTCAAGATTTTTTTAGCCAGCATAATACATTGTT
>JAAAKQ030303853.1:0-10124 GCA_010016005.3 Zanna intricata
TCGGTCCAGCTACTCTGTATCACTGAGTACGCAAGCCTCCCCACCATCGGCAAGGTCTCATGATTCGTAGAGGGAGAAACAGTTATTATCTCTGTAATACTATGATGTAATACCTATATTTCTGATAACCGTCTCTCTTCCCATTCTGAGCTATCTGTAGGACAAATTTTGAGGTCATATTTGGATTCAGTGCCAAAAAATAATCTGAATAACCTAACCTAACTTAAATTACCTAATCTAAATTATGTATGTATCAAAGCTCTTGTAGACCATTGTAATTGTCTGGGAATTTCAAACTAGGTAACATTTTAGTTACTAAAACTAATAGTAGTTTAAAAAAAAGTGTTTTTTTTCTTAGTCAGTAAAATATTCAATGCCTTTAATAAAGGAGAAGTACTCTTGTGTGCTAGTTTTGTTTAAATGCCATGAAATTGCCCCAAAAATTTTTTCTGATTAATTAAGGACAGTTAAGTGGTCCCCCCTCTCAAACATGCTCCATATTAAGGTTTTGAAGCTGCAATGTTTGAAGAATATTGATAATAATTTTTTTTACACTGCTGAAGGTAGTGCAGTTTCTTATTAATATCTTAAGATCTTTATTTAACATAGCAGTAAAATTAAGTCATAAAATAGTTTCAAATTAAATCATGTTCTATTAAAACGCTTGTATATTTATTGAAATCTACACTTACTACAAGTTCAGAGTTGCATCCTTGTAATCCACCATAGTTTTGATAATGATTGGATTTTACAGTATTGTATTAATCTTATCATTCTGAATGATTGTTTTACTGAAAAAAACAGATATTTACGTTTTCCATTTTTTATCATAGATTTTCTTTAGTACTTGTTATCATTTTAGTGTTAGATCACACTGTATATCTTGCTTTACTTTAAAATTAGAATCTGCTATGTAAAGGAAGAATGGAACTGAACGTAAGGATATTAGGTGTACATATCCTTCTCCCTATTTATCACAGACCCTGGACAGTCCCTTACTGTCGGGTATTCTCCCTTGTTGCTTATTATCAGGCAGGTATTTTTTTTATTTAATGTCAGTTGCTATTTGTTTTGGATGGAATTGGGAATTAAGTTTCAATCCTTATGAATCAATTTAAATAGATCACGTGAATCATTACTCGGGGTGTCCTTGGGAGACTAACCAAATATTTGCATTTTTTCCTGGCATTTCCCCTTTAGTCAGTTCACTGAATGCCTTTCGTCTAGCAGGAATGCTTCTTGTGGGATCCTGGTTGTTGAAATCCTTATTAAATATACCTTAAATCCCCTATACCTTATACCCTAAATCCTTATTAAATATACTCCCTTCAAAGGAAACATATCCTCTACAAAATATCTTCAGTCTATAAATTTTCCCTGGCGTGAATCATATAAATTTTAAAACTGTTTGTTACGTATGATTTGCAAACTCTGTGCATTTTTGTATTACTCCACTGTTACTCAATTCAGTCTCCCTTAAAGCTTTCCTTTATGCTACTCCTACTTTATTTATCCTATGCCTACTTCATATTATTTTTCTAATAAAATTCTGTAGTCAAAAGCTTTTTGTAAATCCATAAAATAACACTATACGTGATTACATGATGGTGTCATAGACTCTACCAACAAATTTTAGAAGCACCTTTTATTTATTTTCTGTTTTCTATATATGTGTAATTATTTTTAATACAATTCTGTAGAGATTTTATTGTACATTTTAAATAATTGTTGAAAAAATATATAATAATGATATGAGTTGCTTTTTATTCATTTTTCTTTATGTAGAATTTCATAGACCGTATTTAATTGCAGTGTTGTGTTTACATTAGGACACTTGGGGCGCATGCCTCAGAGCCATGGATGTAACATCATTAGTTATATGCAAGGATTGCAGACATAACATGTTTAAAATATCATTTTATGTTTTTCTTTAATCACTGTTTTTTTTTTTAAATATTCAGTTTTTTAACGCTTAAATTTGATTAAAAAAAATATTACTTTAAGCGATTGCATTCTGCACAAACACACTCACTCACTGACATATATTAATTTAAGGGAATACATTAAACAAATAATTAAGTTGTTTAACAAATTGTCTCTGATGTTTAACTTGTCAATCTATTTTTGTATTTGTTACTGTCATCTATAATGTGGTACACAAGGTTTTCATTATAGTTAATATGTAGGTGCGTGTGTATATGATGTATCATCGTCGATGACATTTATGTATTTATGATCATAATTTATTTTAAATCTGTTAAGTGTTTATTCTATATCCAGGTTTTGGTACAGCCAGTGTTATATATTTCATAGATATACATTTTAACAGTCAGTGGTGAATATAGGTTATAATTTTGGGGGGGGGGTCCATGACCCCCAAATGTTTTTTTATTAAACTCTCAATCTAAGATTATTTAAGGATTATTTAAAGGGGGTTCAAACACGGTGAATATTTGACAATGAAAACAGAATATTGTGAATATGTAAGTAAATGAAGATTGCCTTTTTATAAACCAAGTCCAGATCTCTTGGTACACTTGAAAACTCGTCGAGAACTTCTTCGTCGCTAATTGTAATGTTTCTATAGATGGAAAGTAAGGCTAGCCCATTAAGCATACTTTCAGATGTGCTGGTCCTTAAATAAGTCTTCAGTCTTCGTAGGCTAGAGAAACTTCTTTCCGCAGTTGCATCAGAAACAGACACAACTGCTAGTAGAAATGCTGGGGAAGAAAGTCTTGTCACATTTTTGTAGAGAACAGATGGCGGTTTTAGGAAGATTTTCAGGTTTTTCCTGACTCCATTTCTTTCCACGATCTCTTTATGTGACAAATCTTCTTTGTAAAAATTGAAAGCAGCTTCCAATAAACAGAAATCTTGTTTTGATACAAAATTCTGGAAGGACTTTTGTAAGAATGCAATTGTTTCCTTGTGAGATTCAAAATGTTCTTTCAGTGAATTACAAAAATCATCAATGTAAGGTGTATAAACAGCTCGTCTGTAGTATTCTTCTTCTGTGTTGTAAGGGACTTTGTTGCGGGCTGTTTGAAAGTGACAAACTCTTGGAACCTCTTCTTTAATGTCAAGCTTTGCAGCGAATTCCTTTATTTGAGCATAAAGAGGTTTAAAGTTGTCATCAGCATTTATCCTCTGTTTCAACAGTAGATCCAAAATACTTGTAACGTTTGTCATGGCCTAAGAAAGATCTATGTTTTTTTCTTTGAAGCTTTTCAGATAAACTATGTGTAGTTGATAGCATTCGGCTCAAAACAAAAAAATCGACAAGAAATTGGAATTGACTAAGAGCACTACCTAGAGCATGTGCCTTAGGTGCTGAGTCACTTGATTCTTCTTCTATTTTCAAAAGGGAGAGAAGGATTGGCTCAAAAATCTCTTTAAATAAAAGCACTGAGTCATGCCTTTCCACCTATTGTGTTTCATATAGTGAAAGCTAGCGGTAGTTTTTCTTTGATGGAAGCCTGAACCCCTCTAAATTGCCCACTCATTGTATTAGCGTCATCGTATCCTTGGTCTCTCATTTTCTTTAAGTCAATCACTAAGGTTGACAAGGTCTCTAATACGGTGTGGCAAGGTCTGTACTTGCAGCTAGTGAGGTGGAGCTGTTTGATTGTAACTTTGGGGAATATCAAGTGTAATGATTTCCCATTGTCACTCCCCATCTCCCCTCAAAAATGGTCTGCCAATGATTTCCTTCACCTGTGATTCAGAAAGAACTGGTAACAAATCTTCCAGTAACAATCTTATAATCATTCCCTTATGGATCCTTGTTAACGTGATATTATATCAGGTATGCATACTTGGCCTTCTTGGAGCATTCAATCAGCCTCCTCACATTGTGCCTACTTTCAGCTAGTCTCTGCTTGGCAGCTTGGTGTCGAGGTTTTGTCTGGTGACTCTCTGAAAAGCCCTCCTGGCCTTGCAGAATTCTTTTCTGAGAACTGAAATTTCACTGTTCTACAAGTAGGCCATCGGTTTGCTATGCGGACCATCTCTTCTTCCAATTTTGTCAAGGGACTCCGAAAGGACATCCATAAGTTCATTTGCTGGGACTATTCCTTCTGAGAACTTACCTGTGGTTATCTCTTCGAGGTCAACTATACTTCTCGAATTGAGCCTCCACACTCAAGGGGTTGCCACCGGTCCAAACACATGCTATATAACCTCATACTCAATGTAGAGGTGATCACTAAGAGTCACCCTCCAATCTTTAACTCTGTTAATTAAGTCTTCATGAGCAAATGTGTAGTCAAGAATGCTCGAGTACTTGCTCCTAAAAACGTGACCATCCTTGCAATATTGGCACAATGCAGCCTGATGGCTGCTGTTAATTCAGTGAGGATGTCGGTCCTATGATTAGTGGAACGACACCCCTACTCAATGCAGGAAATGTTAAAATCTTTTGTCAATATGCATGGAAGGTCATTGTTCATGATTTTTCCAGCTATCTCCTCCAGGGTCTACTTATATTCATTTAGATTATATTTGGGGGCCGGCTTCTGTGGTGCAGTGGTAGCATTTTGACCTTTCATCTGGAGGTCCTGGGTTCAAATCCCGGTTAGGCATGGCATTTTTCACACACGCTACAATTCATTCATCTCATCCTCTGAAGATATACTTAACTGTGGTTCCGGAGCTTAAACAAAAAAAAAAAAAGATTATATTTGGGGACAAAACTGTAGCCTTGGCCCCTGTTCAAAATGGCGATGTTCCGTTCCAGACAGCAGATAGCAGCATCCTGTCCCACATATCCTCTACCACTCCTAGGTTGGGCACTTATAATCAGCAGATCAACCTCATTTCTCCTGGCGGTTATCCAGAGTAAATCTTGGGCAATCCTACTCCTGTTAAGATTAACATTTCATTTGATTATCTTGTTACACCTCTTGCTACCAGTGAGTTGGCCATCTTTTCCACAGTGAGCACATCTTGTCCCCGCTATACAGTTCCCTTTCTGATGGCCTTCATCACCATAATTGAATCATAGTTTGTTCTTGTCCAGTTCTTTGCAGGCTGAAGCTCAATGGCCAAGTGCCTAGCACTTATAACATCTCTTTTCATTTGAGCATGTGGCAATCCTATAGGAGACCCAGCCAGTTCATATTCTATCACCACTGGTCAGTGAGGCGACATTCCCCGCTGAAATGCTACTATTTCAACCTTGCTGGCACCATACACTGGTCTGGTAGAGAGCACTAGCCAACCCACTACCACCGTGTACCATCTGAAAAGCTTCTTCAATCTCCTCATTGGTGGTAATCTCATCAATGTCCTTCACCAATACATGTACAATTCTCTCCTGTCTGTCAGTAATGATCACATCTCCTCCATGTACTCTTTTTGTAATAGCTTCTTTGAGTTTTCAGGCTGCTTCCCCTTCTGCCTTGATTTGAATCTGCAGTTCCTCACCTATACCCTTCCGAGCAGAGAGGATCCCTCCAACCTCTATAGCTACATTAATCTTCACTTGTTTGAGCAATTCTGCATACATACACCCCTCCGCCTTTACCACCAACATGGTAGTGGGATGGCTCACATGCTTCTTGTCTTTGGTCCAGGCGCACCTTTCACAGTCTGGTCTGAGATCCTCTTCAGATACATAGAGTATTTTACTAAAGTCCTCCATTCATAGTATTTGATTATCCTGTGCAGGGTTTGGCCAATCCTATTGGTAGTTTCCATAAAACATAAATGACCATCTGTTTGAACAATTTTTGTCACAGTTTGTATGATAATCTTCTTTGTTCATCCCCAACTCCTGAATTAATCATGATGATATTTAATTTCCTCTCTTTTGTGTTGAATGCCTCACCAGACAAAAACCTCTGTGAGTGACTGCTGTAGTAGGATCTGGCCTCCAATAAGTTTCGCTCCTGGTTCAGCATTGTGATCCAAGGAACCTTGGCTAAATCTTTCTTCTGTAATCCCTGTTCAGGGTTACCATCAATGTTGAAAATCATCACCTTGCTAATATCTTTTTCATAAGCAGGGCACTTGACCAGCTCTGTATGCTTGAAAATATTTTTCGGCCATCTTTCAGTAATGAACCTTGCCAATGTTTCTTCATCTGCTCCTCCTCCTCAAGAGCAAGTTGTATATCATTACTGCCCTGTGCAGCGGGATTATGTGTAGCGGTCTCCCCTATGGTCTCAGGTAGCAAAGTATGCACTGATTCATCCTTGGCACTACAAAAATTGCATATTGCTGTGGCGTTTTTGTTGGCAAGTTTTACTTTATAATTAGAAAACTTGGCAACCAACTTTGCTGTATTTAATTGTAACTGTTTAATCTCTTGCTTTGTGTTTTTATCCACGCTTTGTGGAAGATCTCGCTGACACCCTCCAGACCCTCAATGAGATTGGCAAGGTCAAACTCATTACTCTTCTCCTCATCACTAGGTTTCCGTTTCCTCTTTTCGCCTTTTCTGATCTGCTCCTCTCGCACCTCAATGGCCACCACTTCAACAATCATGTTACTTTCATCTTCATCCCTTGCTAAAGACTTCTCCTCCTTGGTTTCTGCTCTCACTGGGGATCTTCGCTGCGTCCTTGAAGCCTTAAATGGATGCTCCTGGTCCATCTCACTAGTCGGTGCTTTAAAAACCGTATTCCTGGACACCCCACTCTAATAATAAGAGGGGGGCAGTGACAGAAGGGGTTTTTGGTGGTGGTGATTGGGGGGAGGAGGTAATATGTATGATCTCAAAAATGGGAAGGAAAATTTTTGCGAGGTTATTTTGGGTCATCTCACCAATCGATAGAGAATGACCGAAAACAGACAGATACAGAAGATTAGGAAGGTTGGAGTATCGGGCATTAAGATGATAAAGGAAAACAGTCTCTCTACTATTTGCACTTTGATTTAAAAAAAATTTTAAGTCTCAATTCAAGATGAATGTGGCTGTTCATGACAATGGGTTGTAAACAACACAGTGACAAGTATAGGTACACATTGTGACAGCCACTAGTCACACTAATATGAACCTTAATGCCTATAGCAATAATGATGATACTGTTAAAATCTTGATAACTTATTCGTCTGTTGTCCAAAACTAAAAAAAAAAATCAAATATAAGCACTTATAAAAACCACCCACAAAAGCCGTTTGTCCAATCTGAAAAAAATCACTAAAACACTATAAAAACATGGAGCTAAGAAACACACATGTACTCACAATGAGTACACTGTATGAAAAAGAAACTGGAAATTGTAATTAAAGTGGAAAATATAGTTAAGAAGTATACATGTAGTTTAATTAAAATTTAGGAATTCTGTTTATCTCTATGAATGTTTAGAAGACAAAAGTTCTTTATTCACAAAAATTCTTGATAGATTTTATCCAGCTCAGCTCCTCAATTTAGGAACAGTTATGATTTTAAAAAGGAATTTCAGATTGAAGCTACTTTAAATCTGCTTTCTTTGGATAGTGAAGTTATTTTTACTTGCCTTGTTTTTTATAAATATTGCTGCTATTTCCTGCTGTCTATATGACGTTATAGTCTGGTTCTCCTCAAATCTTCTTGATTGCCTGGTTTATCACTTTGCTTGAAATACATTTTACTTTTATTAAAATAAAGATTTTCAGTATACAGCTCATCTAAACGGTGTCTTAAAACTAACACAGGATTTAAATTGCATGCTATTTTTTCTGTGAGGTTTGCAATACTCTCTGAAGCGCAAATTATAGTAATCGCATTTTGGTTAGTCATGATGGAGAAATACATGATGCAAAAGCACATAATGATGAAAACATATTACAAGTATGAAGAGTGTTATGCTGAAATTGTCAACAGTATACATATATCACAAGGTGATATCAGCAATTTTGTTGCCTCAGTTGGAAGCCATTGACTTTGGCTTTGATGTTGGTAAGATGTTCATCAAGTTCATCAAGTAAGATGTTCATATGGAACCATTGATTTGTTACAGTAGAAATTTTCAAGGCAGCTGATTTCACACAACAGTAATCACAATTGGCCGCCAAGGTTGTGCAATGTTACTTTTATTTCTGGGGATTTGTAAAGTCAAGATTTTGTGCAAATGCATATCAAACATTCCTGAAATTGAAGAAGTCTTATTATTATTATTACAACAATTGAGCCATATGTTTAACAATATAAATGCAAATTTTGTCAAAATATTGCGCTAATGTCATATGAGATGTTGAAATCATTTGCTGGATATTATTTTACATATTTAATTGGAGTGTCTACTCTTTCAAAGTATGTCACAACTTTGTCAGTTCATGCATAAATAAAGGTTCATTTTGTAAATTGAAATTTTGTATTCCTTCTGGGACACTATATTTTTGTTAAATAAGTTGTATAGTCTTTGAGTTTCAGTCATCTTAACTTCATCTCTTTTGATATAGCAAAGATCATTGGATATCTCCAAATCTTAATCTATTCATTTAACTTCTTGTCATAATTCATTATAGAATTTACAACTAATCTTAATGATAGATTTCTTCTGAATTGAATTTTTAAGTGCTCTGCTTATTTTGCTTTGTTTGGTACTCAGTTTGTTTATTTGTACTCTTTCTCCCTTTTTTTTTTTTATAAATTTTAATGTTTTCTTCCATCAGTTTTGTGCATAATGAACGAAATTTATTTTCTCATTTGTCACAAGCTGTTTTATTTTATTAAAAATATATATCATATTATACTATTATTTATACTGTATACAAATAGAGTTATTTTAAATTAATTGTAAAAATATATATTATTAAATCAGTATAGAAAATTACTACTTCTGAAAGTTCAGGACTAATGTGTCTGCTCTTCTAAAAGTTTAGTGATAACCGATTTTCAATGAACAAACAGTTGTTCATCGTTGAATTCAATATATATGTGTTTGAACACTTTTTTCTCAGATTTTAATTTAGATTAACCATCGTTAAAGAATTATAATTGTACATGAATTGCTGCAATTGGCTATTGGGTTCACCTTAATATGGTCTGTATAAATTAAAATTTTGTAATAATCATTACACAATAACATTGTAAGCTATCAAGTCGATTCAAACACACTAATTTAATAAGGTTTACTAAAATGCATAAAATATAAGAGTATATTTTTTTAAAAATCAAGTATAAGACCCCAAAATGTTGGCAAAACTAACTTTGTAGTAATTGAAAAAAAATGCTATAAAACTGCCAAAGTATGTAATAAATAAATTATATCAATTTAGTGTTTGTAGGACCCCAACAGAGATTTATATTAAAATCATAACAAATGCATCTGCGCCACCTGCAGATTAATAAAAAAAATTTACTTAAAATTAGAGAAATGTGTAATCTTTTAATTGTAACAGATACCGAAAAGGAATCAATGTCTTATAAGACTATAAATTATGATTAATATAATATGCGAGTACTGATTTGATTGGCCACCAAATAATAGTCATGTGAACTAAGGGAATTTTAAAACATAAAAGTAATCTCTTAATAACTTATGTAACCTTAATGTACAATAATGTCATTATTCAACTAATTATATCGTAATGACATATATTAAATGTTATAATTATATAACATGTGTTAATTGCACTGCATAAATTATTTTGTTGCTTGAAAATGAAGGTAAATTTTTTTATCACATTGTTAACAGAAATGAAATTTGAATTTCTCATATGAACAATGAGAAAAGCAGCAATCAGTGAGATGGCGGCATTCGTCATCCTCTAGACCAAAGAACTTAAACAAGAGTGTTTAGATGAAGCTTAAGTCTGTTAGTTTTTGGGACAAAAGGGTATCTTGCTTTTTGAATTTGTTGTGGAACTATTGTGAATACTGATTCTTATTGTGAAATGCTAGAAAATCTTAGAACTAAAAAAAAACAAGCGACAAAATGCTTTCCCCCAGATTTTGTTTTTGCATGACACACAGCAATTCAGACAGTCAGGCAAGTGGAAAAGTTTTATTGAAAAATCTATAACCATCAACCCTATTTTCCATTGTGATTATTTTCTTTTCCTTCACCTTAAAGAGTGAATCACACGTTCAGATAATATGTCAACTGTCAATTGCCATTAATTCATCCGGAGGTCCCGGGTTCGAATCCTGGTCAGGCATGGCATTTTTCACACACGCTACAATTCATTCATCTCAT
>JAAAKQ030303864.1:0-10124 GCA_010016005.3 Zanna intricata
GCTTTTCATATGAGTGTTCTTTCACTCCAAATAATACTATTTTTAGTAAATGTATATGGGTGTGTGTGTGTGTGTGTTCACATGCGCGCGCACTGGTATCTGCTATATTATAATGTGACTGTATAAATGTGTCTTAACATGTGTGGAAGTGCACACATATGAGGTGTGGCTAGATAATAATGGGATTTTTGCTGCAACAATTTTTATTTTTTTTCTGTAACTTTCACATTATCCCCTTCATTATACTCCCTTCCATGATCTCTATACCACTCCATTCAAATTTTCCATTGTTCAAAACAGTGTTTCAGGTCATTTTCTGAAATAATGTTCATGGTCTTCGTCGCTTTTTCTTTCACAGCTTCAACTATCTCAACCCTAGTTCCTTTCGATGCTTCCTTCACTTTTGGGAACATAAAAAAAACATGGGCGCTAGGTCTGATGAGTAGGGTGGAGTTTCCAACACAGGGATTCCAAGTTTAGCCAAAAACGATGTAACAATTAGTGTATTTGGACTGAAGCATTGCCCTGATGAAGAATCCATGATTTGTTCTTCCGCAATTCAGCTCGCTTTCTTCTTACTCACTCACGGAGAGTAGTTAGAACCTCAAGATAATATTCCTTATTCACTATTTGACCTTCAGGACGGATGAGATTGCCTATTTTTTCAATGTTTTTGTCCGTTTTTGAAGTGGAAGGATGTCCTGGACGCGGATCATCTTCAATTTCTTTTCGTTCTTCTTTGAACTGTTTATGCCACTCAAAAACCTATGTGTGTGACCTACACTCATCACTGTACACTTGTTATAAGAGAAAATAGGTCTCTGTTGGCGAACTTGCCGAGTTTCACTAAAAATTTCACATTAACATATTGCTCTATTAAAATGCGTACCATTTTTCCAACAAGCAGCAGGTACATGATCCAACACAAGCGAAGGCTGTGGCCCGACTAAATAGGCTGTGGTCATCACACCGGCTGGAATGTAAAGGTGGGATGTCTGGCGACTCAAAAGTGTGGTTTTTGACCTTGAGGCTCACGCTGTTTGTCTTACAAAAAAATCAGTCCCGTTATTTTCTAGCCACACCTCATATACTCATGTATAACATCTGAAGAATAGAATATGGTAACTTCACTCTTTATTTCATGTTCTTCCCACTTTGCATCACTTAGTCCTAATATATCCATTTTACTTATCTTCATTTTCTGTTGAAATTCTCACAACTTCCTACTCTGTAACAAAATATTAACTGCAAGTTCTTATACATAATCTATTTAATTTCCTTTGTTGCTTCTCCCAGAGTTTTGACTCCAGAACATTTAATAGAAGAAGCCAGCATCATAGTGTAATGCAAGGAATTAATACTTGGTATCATAATACAGTGATTTTCAGTTGTCTTCTGTATTCTAATACCATTGTTCCTGAAGAAATTTCTCACTTTTGGGAATGGTTTCTTTACCCCAGAGCAGTAGAGTGGCCTGTACCCACCATCACTTATCCCCCTTCTGAGGAAGCTGTTATGACATGTAATAACAGAACTCCTTATACCTAGTGGGTAACTCAGTCCATTCATTTGTTAGCTATTGTATGTAATAAAAATTGTTAATATATTCAGTCGTTATTCCCTCTACCATGGGGAGATGAATAACAGAATTTTTGAGATGAATATCTGACTTTATAGGTGTTTCCTAGATTTTCTAGTAATATATATATATGCATTACTATAATATAAATTACTATATAGTCTATATTCTAAACTATTAAGAAAAAGTATTTGTATAATTATATACTTTTTTTTTAATGAAGTATCAGACGCATACTAGTGTTTTATTTAAAAAGTTCTGGCACTTCAATATTCTTTTTCCCATTATATATAACATAAAATGTATAATTATAAATATATATATATATATATATATATTATGAAAAATAAACCACTACCTCGTACGTTTTCTTGCATTTCAAAGAAATACTTGAAAATTATAAAACTTGTATAATTAATAAAATATGATTTTAATAAAAGAAAAATTAGGCTTAAAAATATCTTTGGTACTTAGTGATTATATTTTGCTCTGTATTGAAATTTCAGTAAATCTTGTTTTTCTTTTGATAAATATTTTACTGTTATTTGAATATTCTTTTAACATGGAACTATATGAAATTATTTTTGTTTCTTGAAAATAATTATTACAACTAAGCTTGGCTATGTGTTAAATCATAAACTGCTTCTCATTACCTGATGGTTATGCAACATCTGGAAGATCAGAGATAGTTGTATCTTGTAAAGTTATGGAGTGTGAAGTAAGGTGAAAGCTTAAGGTAAAGCCATATTAGCTGAACTGCCCCCTGTAATTATCACCAAAGTTGAAAAAACAGGATACAGTTCACTGCACACTGCTGGGATTTTAGTGTTTAATAATGATGACACAGTGCTACTTGTAAAGAAAGAAGTATTTAGACTTCATCAATTATCTCAGTTGATGAAGAAAAGACAGGGCTTTGTCAACTGAACCTACCCAACAAAAGGTTTGCCAAATGTAGTTTGCTCTAGCCAGATGGGAGATAAAGCATAGTAGTACCCTAACAATAATATCTAAAAACAAAAACATTTCCTTGATATAAAAAAAAACATGAAAGATTTCTGTTGAACACATAAATCTTATTAAATAGGAAAAAGTACTACTTAATTAAAAGAATAAAGAAATAAAATGACAACTCTGCTTTCTAAAATAAACAAAATTCATAATTGTTGTTATGAATAAATTATTAATCAAATGTTTTATCTGTAATCAGTTGTTAAGATTCATTACTATTAATTTTTTTTTATACAATTGTTTATCTAATTTTAAAACCCTACATTAAATTATAAAATATAATAGGCTACACATAATCAAAGTTGTAACAGTGCTTCAGTTGATTCTATATTTATTTCATTATTGTGAGATTTTGATGGTTTAAAAAAAAGAAGAAAATTGCATTGGATATGAAAAAGTGAGCAAATATCACATTAAACTTAATAAAAATTTGTTTCAATTCTTAAATAAATTTTAAAATAATAAAGAAAATTACTGATTGGGAAATATAAAATTTCTTCACTAAACTTAAAAAATTTGTAGCGTTAACAATACAGAACGTGCAAATGAACTGTGCTGCCTCACAAAAAGTGAATCTTTTGAGTGTTATTTTGTAAAAGATAAAGACATGTGTAACTCACTCTACCCCTTTGCTGTTGATGAA
This sequence comes from Zanna intricata, assembly GCA_010016005.3. Taxonomy (NCBI): domain Eukaryota; kingdom Metazoa; phylum Arthropoda; class Insecta; order Hemiptera; family Fulgoridae; genus Zanna; species Zanna intricata. The sequence goes on from JAAAKQ030303864.1 coordinate 3,234, forward strand.
AGTAGATGTACCAAAGACTTGATTTGTGAATATTACAAATGGGAAGGATCCGTCTCACTTGGAGATCTGTGGATATAGTAGCAATATGGTTATAAAAAGCCATATTTAACAAATTTCTTTATTCTCTTTAGTAAATTCAATTCTTATGGGCATCTGTCTCAATTAGAAAATAATTTCCCATCTCTCGGTTTTTATCCACAGTATAATAAGGAATTAATATAACTGCTGTTTATAAACTTCTCGTGCAGATCTTGTTGAATATTTTATAGTTGCCGGTTACTTCCACATGCTACATAATTGTAGGGATCAAGAATTTCTTTAAGGAAGACTTAGTTTGTCCCTGGTAGGCTTTTTAGTCATTGGAAGAAAAGCAGTTTTTGTTTGTTAATGCTTCAAATGGTTAATGAAAAAATTGTCAGTCAGTTAAGTTGCTTCTTCCATTCTGGGTGATGGTACCCACTACTTGTAAAGAATTGTGGATGGGAGAATCTCACTGTCTAATGCAGGAGTTTTGAACCATTTTATTTGTGTAGTGTTTGGTGGATTCTTTGTGGGATATTGTCATTTTCTCACAACTTTTTTTTTATTATTCGTGGTCATAACTTCCTGGTTGTTTTTCTATACTTTGACTAGATGGCTTCTGAATCCCCATGATAAATTTTTGGGTGCATAATTGAGGGAGAAACTGCACCTTCAGTATTTGTTTCAGATCAATTTGCAAATAAAAACCTATGTTTGGATTTAGCAAGCTGCTCAGGAATTGGCTTGTCAGTTGTAATGGAAAAGGAAATAACATCACTGATATTGTTATCAGTATTAGAGGAATGCCATTTCTCTTTGGTATGCTTAGAGTTTTTTGACTGTGTTTTGACAATGAATGTATCACAGTGATTATCTCTTATTTATAAGTAATTTAACAGGTTTTTTTATAAGAGCTTTGTATATTTATTACTAAATGTTTAATGGTTGGGTTTTTTTTTAAGATCTGTTAGGTTAGTAGAGGAAAATGTTGTATTAGTTTTATTGTGGAAAATAAACTAAATTTTTAATGTAGAGGTAATTTATTTATTCCCCCTCCCCCCCAAGTAACTAGGATTTCTGCCTTCAATAACTGAATCTGATATTTAAATACATAGTATCTGATATATTTAAATACATAGTAGAATCAGAAAAATACATAGATATTTATAAACTTAAAATTACAAGAAATTATTCTGGTTTACATATTATTATTATATTTCTTTCTCCATTGGATGACAGCTTTTAAGTCGATGTGAGAGGATCTGATAGCTAGAAATAAAATTACTGAAGTATCATTGTTTAAATTATGTATACACACACACACACGCACGCTTGCACACAAGTATTTAAAGAATAAACATTGTATACACACACACAATCTGTCATCATTTTAAATTAGTATAGTGTGTGCTTTATATTTAAGTTGCTCATTAATATTAAGTAAACATTTATTTTGTCAATTGTATTATGAAAGTCTTCAACCTAGTTTTGTGAGTAATATAAATGGCATTGAGCATGAGGTGTTATGTGAATCTTTTTTCTGGATGTCATGATTGTTTTATTGATTCTAAAGCTAGTAGAGATGATGACACTTCATTAAGTAACAACACTTCATTAGTTTGACAACCTTGTACTGAACTGAATCTATTAATATAGATAGGCAGAACTCATATCTCAAAATGTATTTGTAAAAAACCTGTATGTATAGCTTGTAACAAAGATCTCTCTCTCTCTCTCTCTATATGTATATATATATATATATATCCTTTATATAAATCCTCTATATATTCCTTTATGTATATACACATATATACAAAAGTTAAATGCAGAAAATGTTCTGTTCTTTTTTACTTTTGTGGGGTTGGTTTGCCCTAGGTGGACTTCATAACTTTGATAAATCTTTGAAGTAATTTTATTTTGTCTAATGTAGCTTGCAGATAAATTAATTACCCCAAATTATTATTACTTTTTTTACTTATTGCTGTTTATAATCTATTAGCTAATTCACTAATTAAACTCTGTTATTCTTTTTAATTATATTTTGTTGTATGGATGTACCTGTACATACTTAGTAACTGAAAATCATTAATAATTTGAATTGTCTTGAACTTTTAATTAAACAAGATCTACTGCATTAAAAAATTATGCACTGATTTATAGCCTATCAGTCAGCTTGTTTCAGTTAAGATTCTCTGATTGTATTGTATTAACTTCCAAAGCTTTTTATATCCTTTTGAAAGTCGTTTTTATTATCTTTAATATGATTTGATTTTCCACTAGAAATGGAAGATTATGTGTGGCACAGTAGTTTTTATTTTGTTTTATGTCATTTTAAAAACTTGCATTTGGAAAAACATTCTGTACAAATGATTCAATTAATAACTTATCATTTTTATTGCACTACCTTAATTTGATATTTGTTTCAAAGTGATAATTGTTCATTGTGCTAGATTGAGATCAGAAAATATTTAATCAAATTGAATGCAAAATGGAGGACTTGAAAACAGACATAAAGTTGTATCAATTTTTAACAAGAATAAGAATAGCAAAAGCAAAAATCTGTTATCACTTCTTTTACATATATTTATTTTTTAACAATAATTGAAAATTGATATATTTTATTCTGCCCACAATTACCAACAATTATTATTGTTCTGCCATAATCCATTTTTCGTACAGATATTTTTTGTTTAGTTTTATAAGTAGAATCTGAAAAAGTATAGCCAGCCCACCATTTTAGTTATACTCTGTATATATATATATATATAAAACATATTTTTAAAAAAATTTGCTATTTCTTATCAGGCAGGCAGCCAGCTGCCTTAACACTGAAAAGAAAATTTTTAAAGTAAGGGTTGGGTTCTTTCCAGTATGATTGGTGGTATTTGATTGGTATCCTGGGATGAAGGCTGTATTTAATCAGTAACTGTGTTTTTTCTGTAAATTTCTAGAAGATGAGTTTACTGTTTAACTGATTTGTTATGTTAATTTGCAGGGTGTGGTTTTACTGCAGATGTATGCTAATGATGCTGGTGATTCAAGATTTTATTGTATAAGATTAAATGTGCAGTGTAATAACTATAAAGAATAATAATAAGAAATTAATACTGACATAAATATATAACTAAAATTTTAGTTTTTCATTTTGTACGTATTTTTCCTAACTGTATTTTGACAACTAATACACTGGCAGGACAAATCAAATATCTCCCATCCTAGAGCTACATAATCTGACTTCTTCTTTACTAAGAACTGTCTTTATATAAAAAATGGGCTTAGAATTATAAGCCCATAATCCAATTCAGTATATAATCCAATTGTTGAATTTTATTAGTTATTTTAACTAATCAATGTTTATGTCATTGTTTCTTAACTCTACTGACATCTGAACCTAGAGATGTTCTGTTTTTTAAGATTATTTAAATAATAAATCTCAAAAATGGTACATAATTTTTAACAAGAATAAGAATAGCAAAAATCTGTTATCACTTCTTTTACATATATTTGTTTTTTAACAATAATACAATGAACACATTAAAAACATCTTAGACATTTTTCTAGGCCTTTATAGTAACTTTAAACTTATTTCACTATTATTATGATAATAAATGTGTTCAAAATCTGTACAATTTATTTATTATTGAAAACTATAATACAATAGAGATTTTTTTTAAACTTGCCTTGACCCTCTATAAATAAATTTCTCTACAAATATGATATTAATTTTAGCATAAAGCTCTTTGATTTAAAATTTATTTTTTATGAATTTATTTAAGAAATGTTTATTATAGTATTACTTTTAAAAATAATCTTTAATAAAATTCTGTTGCAAAAAGCAATATTTTTGTTAAGTTGATAAGTTTCAATGCATCACTAAACTGTCCAAAATTATTAAATATAAAACTAAATTATCCTACCTCTAAGGGGCTAACATGCTCCAATGTTATAATAATTACAGTCTATGAAATTTAATTTAATAACACAGAACTATAAGTAAAGTGAAAATAGGTTGTACCGTGTCAGAATAATCTTCCTTGCTCAATTTAAAAAAAAATACCTGCTGTATGTAGGTATGGTTTCTTAAAAAGTACCTTATGAAATTCTCCTTAACTGTTGAAAGGCTTTTTCTAAAAACTAGTTATACTTTTTTGAAAAATCTACTACTAAAACTGTTACCATCAAAATTTCTACAGTATGCATTTACCTAACCAAACTACCTATTTGGAATCTACCAAACATATTTATCTTCTTTCATGATGTTCAAAAAACCTATTTATTCAACATGACTTCAGTGGTACTTTTTATCCTTTTATTTTCAAGATATTACTCCCTGTTATTTTTCAAGAGTTGAGAAACTGTTAAAGTCGTAAGAGAGTAGTTTTTGATCTTGAGGAAGACCTTCCCACTTATGATATTTAGTTTGTGTTAGTGTTATTTGTTATTTATTTTATTTACTTATTGTTTCAGTGAGAAATGGACGATGAATATCCTAATAGCATCCAGTCTACCAGTACTCAATCATTATTTCATGTTCGAGCTAGTGAACTTTATCCTAAACGTACGCTTCATAAAGAACATGATTTTCTAACGCCATCTTTTGTCTCTTTATGCGGTGAAGCCATTGAATATCTAGGACAGGCTTCTGAAGGAGTTTTGGCATTATCAAATTATCGACTGTACCTTCAACTTAGTGATAAGGACATATATTATAATATACCGTTAGGTCTTATAGACCATGTTGAAGTAAGAGATCTTGTTTACCTTCATATAACTTGCAAAGATGCTCGAACTTGCAGGTATGTACCATATTATCGGTTTTACTTCAGTTATATCTAATTCCTTATTTTTTATAAAATTTTTTACCGTCCTTTATATTTGAAAAAGTTCTTTTCTGTATTTCATACTCATTGTGTAAGTTTTTTTTTAATGAATCATTTGAGAATTATAGGGATGAGTTAGGATGTGAGGTTTTGATCATTTATAGCCAAGCTCCTTATGAAAGAGAGCTGAATTGACTACTTTAGCATTGGAGAATTGGCTATACTGTTGCAATTCTAATTTAAAACACTTGTTTATGCACTGTTTGCAATTATGTTATTTACTAAGAATTCCACACCACTTACATCACTGTGGTGGTATAATCAACACTTTCACAGATTCTGCTCTCATTTTCTGGTAGTTTGATCAAACATCTCCGTGTTACTGCATCATTTGCTGGTTAAGTTGACCAAATTTTTTTCTATTTCCTCAATTTGCCTTCTTGACTATCAGTTTTCCTTACTTCTAGAATCCAGTAAAAGTGTATTATTCTTATCGAAAATTCATTTTATATTAGTCCTAATATATCAGATGGATTTAATTCTGAAGGGTAGAGGAAAGTTGAAGAACACTACATCACTAATCTGTTTTCTATACAGTGATAATCTTTTATTTAATTTTATGAGTTTATAAAATTCAGGTTTATATATTCTGTCAAAAGGAATATTATTGTTTATTCAATTGATAATTCAATCGATATTCAATCGATCAATCGATTTCACCTGTTCTTGATAAAGTAATAGGAGCTATATTTATTTTTAAATGTGGTGTGGCACATTGTCTAAAACCAAACTGGCTGGATTTGTTAATGAAGTATTAATTTTTTTTTCAGCAATGTTTATAATTTTTGTACTTCTTCTGATATTGGGCATCCCTAGATGTTTGAACTGATTTAAAAATAAGCAATTCATTGTTAACAAAATCACTTACCACCTAGATAAACAATTATTTCAGATTTCTTTCTTGAAACTGGTGCTAGTAAGCTGTAAATGTAGTCTGAATTATCAGTTAAGGAATGAGGAATATTGTATTTCACCTGTATAATTAAATATACTTTCCTTTATGTATTGTTCTAATGCCGGAAGATAAAACGATTTCTTTTCATTTGTATTAGATTTTGAAATATTTTAATATATAAAATATTTCACCATACGGTACCACAAAATATTTTATTGTTAATGTATTATGATGTCAAAGACTTTTTCATCTAAATCCTAAATTTTTTGTTTATCTTGCATAGAAATCATTCCCTGTCTTTGAAATTTATTTCTAAGGCTGGGAATTTTATTTATTGCCCGTCTTAAAGGGCAACAGAATAACTCGGCTTTTACCGCAGTTTTTTGAATCCGAATCTTCAAAGATATGAGGACCACCCACGTTATACTGCACCTATGGGTGTACGTATTAGACGATTACTAAATATTTTAAACGTTGATGTACTTTCCGTTTTAACAGCGTTTCAGTGTTCATATCCTCCGTGGACAATCGGCACTATAAATTTTAATTTTGATCTTACCATACACAAGAAGCAATCAACACAATCTATCTTTTTTCAGCAATGCTTTCATGATATTGTTTTCAATATAAACCCTGACAGGATAATATACACTGATGGATCAAAACAGGATGATACCGTTGGTTGCGCATTGGTTGTCGGTGATAGGACATATATGTTTGGTCTACCTGGCATCACAAGTGTTTTTACAGCTGAACTTTATGCAATAAATAAGGCGCTGAATATCGTGAATCCTAATTGTCAAAATATCCTTATTTGTAGCGCGACTCGTACAATGCTCTCCAAGCCCTAGAAAACTTCTATTAAAAACATCCTATTGTCATAGAAATACATAATGCAATAGCCGAGTTAAACCATCGCAACACACAATTGAGTTTCTGCTGGATCCTTAGCCTTGTGGGGATTCCGGGAAATGAATGTGCAGATGCCACAGCTAATCTCTCTACTAATAAAGATTCGTTGGGTCCAGTGTACATTAATTGACAAAATGCCAATAGTTAAGCCACATTTAATAAACTAGTACCTACAGATCACCA
>JAAAKQ030303886.1:0-10123 GCA_010016005.3 Zanna intricata
ATTTATTCACTTAATATACACTTATTGAATAATATGCACAATTTCACAATATCAAAATAACGTTTTAAAATAGGTAACACAAATTTCATACACTTAATTTATCTACTGGCTTAATACATGAAGCTACATAACCAATTCAATATACTATATAATGATATATATATCTACACATATGCTGTATGTGCGTTTCTCTGTCTCTCTCTCTCTTTCTCTCTCTATTCTCATTCTTTCTCCCACTCTCCCCTCTCCGTACTACAGCTCGATTACCAATATGTAATACACTTGTATTGCTGTGTATGTAATATATAGCTGTGTTACAGCGTTCTGTGATGGCAGACTGAACTTTTTTCTCCATGCTCAACATACAACCATACCCCGCTAAAAGAAGTAATAACTTCAAAAATTAACCACATGTATTTGTTATTCCATTTCTTTAACTACTTTAAATTAATTACTTTTTTATAAACAATTTTTCTAATAGCAGAAATTTCTTTTCGGATTCATATTAGCATCTGTTTTCAAAGTATGTGAAATATAAACAAGACATTTTATTGTTGTTTTTATAGCCAAGTAAATATTGATGTGTGTAATTTTATTCAAACTATTTTAGAATTATTTCACACAATGTAACTATATGGAATTTATACATACATACATTATGTGAGTTCTACTAACTAATTTAAAGAAAGTAATGTTGAAGGGTATGACCATTTCAGTGTATTTTTCAAGGTATAAACATTACCTTTTAGTAATAATAAGAAGTGAGTTTATTTTACAAGAAGTACAATTTACAAAAATAAAATTTTACGTAATTCAGAAGAAAAATAATAAATAGATAAAATTATAACAAGAAGCGAACTATTTAAATACAATTAAAAGGAAAACAATTTAATGTTATTAGTTAAAAGTCTTCCACACTTATGGCAAGCCTTAAAAGCAATCTGCCAGGTTGGTGTATCAACAAATCCTTTTCTAAACCTAAAATTAAAATAAAGTAGCACAAAATTAAATATTTTTGGTCACCAATATCAAAACCATTTGGAAAGTTCTCTCTAGACAATAAAATATTTTGATTTGTATCCTGTAAATCAACATTTCTCAACCTGGGAATTATGAATCCACAGGGATTGCTGTGATGTGAAAGGGGCTCATGAAATTAGCCTATAACTTTACATGCAAACAATAATAAAACCATCTTATTATTATAAACATTTTACTTACATTTATAAGTACACATGTAAAGAAATAAATTAATGAGATGGCTGCATTTCTTTTTCATTTAAAAGTTTCTTCATATCAGGTTCTACATTAGAAACATTTAATAGCAAATTGTTTTCAAGTGATAAAAGACAATTCCTACATTTAGTTTTTTTAGCACAAGAAAAACCCTTTTCACAGAGGTAAGATGCCACCATCATTCCTCACACCACTCCTTTTGCATAAGAATCTAATTAACAACATGTTTGACCACACATAAAAAACCGAAACCTTTATTATTATTATTTTCAGTGAAACTGTACTTTTATAAACTTGAAGACACCAGATGCATGCTTAGCATTCCTAACTAATTGATGTTCTGGAATCCTTACACCTCTTTTATACTGCTCAGAGCTCAACATCTTCAGACATATATTTTCAAACATGAAAATATGATAACTGACATGAAAATATGATTTGCTCTCACAGTGAATATCAAAAGGCCTTTCTTCATACTAAAACTTACAAGTAAAATTTTAACTTAGAATTACTTTTTGATACAAAAGCAGCATTACTTTTCAAAAACATTACTTTTTAAAATTTGCAAAAACTTGTTTGAATTTGTAGTTGTAAAACAGTTATAACTTTTATTTCATAATTTATATTTTAAAATATTTTTTTATCAAAAAAAAGATTTTTGATTTTGATTTTTTTTTTTAATTTATAAAAAAATTTTATTTAATTTAAATTTTTACTAATATACATTATATTTGTTTTAAATCAATTTTGTTAAGAAAAGTTATACTTTTTGAATATTTACACGTTAGTAATCCTAAAACTTAATTTCAGCATTTATTATTGGCTTGTAATCTCTATAGATTAATTTTTTGATTTCACAGCATAAAAATGATTTAACTTGAAATTAATATTCTGTTCATAAATTATACTTTCAAAAATAAAATAATTTCACTATTATTTTACTTTTCAATTATTTCACTGTACAAGCAGGACCTTTTTGGCTTTAAATTGGTGACCCTGTTTTTCTTTTCTCTCCTAATGAGATTAATTACTTCTCTGATGGAGACACAATAATTAAAAATTTTATTGGAAATCTTATAATGTGTTTGCAAATTTTTTTTTTTATAAAATGATGAGCAGTCACACATACCATTAATCCATTGTAATATGTCCCATGCAACTGCAAAGTGAAATGTCAACAAACGTTACAGCAGAATGTAAGTTAAGTACATAACTTTGGTTTGGTATATTGGATTCCCTGTATGGATTCTTAGGATGGACAATTATATTGCCCAAGTTTCATGTACTATTATAAAGGATTGAAGAAACTCAACATAATCAAATTTCAATAAGTCTAAACATCCTTGAGAAAGTTTCAGTTGAATGCATTTTGTTTGATTATTAATAAACATGACACTCATTGAGTAGTAATTTTTTTCAAACAAAACATAATGTAAAATATGGTGGATATGATCTATCGAGATATTTGCAATGTCATCAAACTAAAAGTTGGAAAGTCATTGGTTTAAAGATATTGAATTACAACGAAACTGCATTGAAAAGTAAAAATATTCTGAAAAATCTTGCATTTTCATTGAAGGCCAAGAACTTTCATAATGAGCCTCATACAGGTTAATAAAGTATGGGAACTCTTAAAATTAACTTTTAAGCAGTTAAACATAAAAAAAAATGAGATTTGGTTAATGCTCCTACCTTAAATCAACCTTTTCAGTGTGAGATCAAAACACTTCCAAGTCCCCAATGGAACCCTCATAGGGCCCAACAAAAATTTTTAATGGAAAAGAGTAGGGTCATGAAATAATTTTAAAGGGTATTAAAAAACCAACATTTTGACATCAAAACTTTAGGCTACAACCCCAACCAATAAGGAATCCATTTAATCTTTTTCATAGCTAGTTATAAAAATAATTTTCAATGCTCCTCAAGTAGTCTCATACTTAAAAAAATAAATCATTTTGAAGTAGAAGTAGATTTATTTATACATTTATATAGCAATATATTTACAATATTGCTATTGAATAATAATAGCAGTTATTCAGAATTTGAAGGAAACTCATTTTCCTGTACCAGGTAGGTTTTCACTCAATATTATCAGACAAAATCTTTAATAAAGCATGATGGGTTTTATTAATTTTTATATACCTTCAATATTTATTTCATTTGCACTTGCATTACATAATTTAGAAACTAACTGCATATTAATACGCATTAATGGAATTATTTTTATTGTTTTGATAAAATCCCAAAATGCATTTTTTCATATTTACTAACTGATGTAGTTAATCAGCCAAAATGATTGTCAAATAAATACATTGTTGTGATCACAACAATGTAAAAAATGTACAATGATTTCATTGTAAGAAACAATGTTAATTACAAGCAAGTAAAATAAATATTTTCTATTTAAATAAGTAATTTTTAAACAGAAGCATATCTATATTCTCTATTACCTTAGTATGCTAATAAAAATTACTATTGCATTTCTTTGTTGTTATAGCAGTCATATTTACTACACTAGTTCTTTTATGGGTAAAAGCTCAAAATCCACACAGAATTGTTTTATTAGGAGTTTTTGTATGTCTTCAGTCATATATTCTAAGATTTATCGGTGATCTAGTTCCACATACTGGAGTAAAACCTCCATTAGTTGGTAAGTATAGCAAAACTTCAATTACTTTTAAAGATTAGACAAACAAAAGATTTCCCGAATGTGCATTTCACATCGCAGTTCACAGGAAAAGGTGATTATGAATAATTCATCATAAAAAGCCATATTTTGAATTGGCAGGGCTCTTATGACAACATTTTATTGCTCAGTTAATGCTATTTAATTATAATGGAGAGGACTGAATCAAGTATTTGCAGAAAAATATTTTATAAACACTATGATGTCATAAAGCTGATAATTAAGAATTTGTTATCAGTTTCAACTACATTATCTTATTCCATGAGCTTAGGCTGTGAAAAAAAAATTAAACATTTTAAGCTATAGATTCAATGTAAGTAAGCAACCAAGTCCAAAAAAAAAAAATTATCTTACACCAGAAACTGTGGTAGCAGTGGAATCATTTTGTTTTTAAATTACTATTTTGCACGGTTACTATGACTTAAGACTGGTTCAGTAATATGATTTAAATTTTTCTCAACCAATGAACTGAACAATTTTAGTAAACAACACCACATAGCTTTTGCAGGATCCAAAATACAGACCCTTCAAAAAATTGTTGTTCATTGAAATTATGGAAGAGTAATGACAAAAGTTTATTAATTTGTTTTTTACTTTTGTTTATTACTTTTTTTATTTCTTATTTCATAGAATGGATATTACAGTAACTGGAATAGTTTACATACGTATTTAAAATTATTTCCTCCAAAGCAATACAATCAGTTCACGTTTCAATTTATTTTCAAACACCTTAACCAGTTGATGTACTGGAATGTTTCATACAATTGCTGTTATTGCAGTTTTTAGTTCATCAATCGTGCATGATCTGTTGTAATACACTGCTTGTTTTGCTGACCCCGCCATAGAAACTAATCTGGGGGAGTCAGATCAGGCAATCGTGCAGGCCACAAACTTCTCAAAATGATTCATTCACCAAATGAAAGAGTCACTGACCAGTTAGATGTGTGTGCTATGGTGCCATCTTGTTGGAACCAACCATGATTGATTTCCACTTCTATTAACGGACTAAATGAAGTTTGTTACAACAGCACAATAATGATCATTATTGACTGTTTCAAAAAGAAACAATGTAATCTAATTATCGACTGTTTCAAAAAGATTGGATCCCCAATGTGCATTCTAGTCACACCAATCCAGACTCCAATTTTCATTAATGTGTAAAATCCATGGGGGTTAGTAGTCAATAACAGTCATGTGTTTTGTTTACTAATTTACCCTCCCAGATGAAATCATGCTTCATCTATAAGAAAATCAATGTTGTGATACCTATGGAATTTTGGTCAATGAAACGTTAAAAACCATTGACAATAATTTAGTCCTTTAGCATGATCTTTAGGTTTCAGTTCTTGAACACACAGTACTTTGTAGAAGAAAAGTTTCAATTCTTTTGTTACAGTTTTATATGTAGTAGCAAGTCTGATATTTTAGTTGCTATTGTGCTAACTTAGGCATTGAATTTGATGAACTTTCGGCTATAGCATCCAAAATATCAAACAGCTAAGGTTAAGAGATCATTTCAAGTTACTATCTGTTTAATAAAATTTTTGTAATCACTTAATTTTTTTTTTTTTTTTTTTTTTTTTTTTTTAGAAACTTATTCTGATACATACAGTATGCATTTAAATGAAGAATCTGTTTGTTCTAACAAATAGTGAAAAACATGTATTATGTATAACCAAAAAATAACAAAAATCTTTTAATTCTGCACACTGTCTTTTTGACCGAGTTCATCTTTTTCCTATAAAATGGCAGCACTGTCTTTAATGTATACCAATAAATTGGACTCATAATTCAAATTTGACAGCAGAGTAACTATGATATATTTTATTACAAGTGGCAATTTATTTTGTTTAAAAAAGATAGTTCAGAGAAGTTGCATTGAAAATGGAATTAAGTGCAGTGAAGTGGTGAAGATGTTACAAAAGGTTTTTGGCATGAATGTTATCTGGACACCAAGGATTAATATGAGCAGTACAAATCATTTGAAAAAGACCATGCCAGATCACAGAACAATGCTCACGACTTGAAATTACTCAAATTGTCATAAAAAATGGCAAAATGTGGGTGTATGTTTATGATGTTGAAACGAAAGTCCAGTCCTACCAATGGAAGTTTCCTGAAAATCAGTGACTTAAAAAACTCTAAGGTTGAATGCTAAGGTCCTACTTAACAATTTTTTTTTTTTTAATTTTAATAGTGTTAAAAATGAATTCTTACCGAAATTGTAGTCAACAAACAAATTATAGGGTATTACTTAATACTTATATCCTGTTTATGTGAAGCAACTCAAAAAATAATGATTTTAACTGCTAGCAAACAATTCTTTGAATTTTGCTCTATGATATCATTCCAGCTCACACTTAAGTGTTAATTCATAACTATTTAGCCAAAAATAACACCTACTGGGGCCATAGCCTCCATATTCTCTAGACATGTCACTCTGTGACCTTTTCTTGTTCACACTGATTAAGTGACATTAAAGCACAACGATCTGCAACAATAGTGAAATAAAGAAAAAATTGCTAAGTGAACTTAAACTCTCATAAGTGTAATACCAAAGAACGTTATATAAAAAAAAAAAACAATAATAAAATACTTTCCACAAATATTTTAGGATTGGAAGAAATGTTGGCAAAGTGTATTGCATCTCTGGCAAACAATATTAATGTAGAAGAATAAGTAAATTTTTTTTTAATAAAATTTTAAAATGAAATTATCATTATTTTGATACACCTCACATACCAAAATCTATTAATGTTTACATTCATTTCATGAAGGAAAAAATTGCTCAGTAATTTTACAATGAAATTCATCAAAATTATTTATTTACTAAGTTACAATTAATTTAAATAAAACAGGGAGTTAAAGACTAATCGTTGCAATCTCTTTTTTCAAACAATTAATAATTAGACACATTTGATTATGTGCCTTTTTTAATCTTATTATTATAAAATAAAACTTCAGAAAATTTAAAGAAGAATTGAAAAATCTGCGTCAACAAAAAGTACCAAAAAGACAGACAGTCTTGTCCAACAAACTCATGTACAAAGAATTAGAACCATTACTTATATCATGCATAAGAGAAGAGTAGTATTCTTTGGACTCATCATGAGGATGCAACATTTGAGCTTTCTGAAAAATACCATGACAAGTTGTAGGATGCACATATATCAGCAAAATAAGAGAGAATATGAAGAAAATTGGCCTTACACAAGAAGATACCACAAACAAGATAAAAAACTCTCACAAAAAGGAAACTAACAACAAACATTTTCAACATCAGAAAGGCATGGAGATCAGAACATATGAAAAAGTGACCAGGAGGACCGCAAGGTCTGAACAGTCCCTTTGAAGAGACTTGGATAATGACTGATGAAAGTGATCCTATGTGTTCCCAGCTCGGGCACTGGGGTGCAGTGTCCACAGCTGGAATACCATCAGCCTAGAATAAGCTTGCTGGTAGTTGGTCTATTGATGCTTATAGACCTGCCTAAAATGCCCCTAGAATCTCATTGCTACTCAAATGTTGCTAATTAAATATTTGGATACATTGCTTTTCTTCAGTGTTATTCCATTTTACTGGAGGTTGATCTGTGGTATTTTTGTTGACAGAGAGAAAAGTTGAAAGATGATTTTTTATGCATTCACTGTTGTTGCATTTTGCCTTGTCCATTGTTCAAGTTTTATCAGAACCTCATTTAAACAGAACTTGAATGAAGAGATGGATCCACTGGTTCCCCAGAAAAGTAGGTCATCTGCATAAATGAGTGCCTGAACACCAGGCGCTTCTTACCACACGCAGGATATCATTTATTATGATATTAAATAGCAAACAGCTCAAGACAACTCCCTGGGCTAGCACTTGCTGTTTAATTTGAAATTTCAATGTTAACATTTGTGTAAAATTGGTTGTGCTGCAGTGGACATGGATATGGTCCATTGTGCTGCAGTGCCTGTAGAATCCTGCCTGAGCACCTTTGATGAGATTTGGGCCTCAACCAACTGATTTAGACAGTTTGAAATCATCCTTTCTGCCATTTACAAAAAGGATTCATTCACCATATTGAACAACTCTCTGCCTTATAGACATCTGGTTGTTGTAGATAATGTTAATATATTCAATTCCTGTAAATAAAGTCATATATGTACCTCTCTTATATGTACTCAGGAGATAAACTGAAATATTCTTACCAAAACTAAACAGATTATTTAAGTTTTAATAATTAAAATATTATGTTTAATAATTTAATAAATGAGTATTAGTTTTATTTATTTCAGCTGTGTTTTATGGCATTAGTCTTGGAGTAACTGTATTCTGCATAATAGAAACTATTATAATAAGGACAATTTTGAGGACCAATTTGTGTCCATTATGGTTACAAAACACAATGAATAAATTCTGGTCCATAAAAATTTTTGAGGGATTTAAAAAATCAGGAATAAAGGTAAGGAACACTTTTTTTAATCATACAAAAATTCCATCCATAAGTAATGGGATTGAAGACAAACAAGCTCTTCAACTGTCAAATTTAGTAAAAGTAAAATATTACAGACTGAAAAGGATAAAAAGCATATTGTTCATATAGACATCCTATTTGTGGTCAGCACTTAATAAAGAAGTATCACAACTTAAAATTATTTTAGATTATTTTATTTTTTCATTCCTTACAGTGAATGTTTTAATCAATTTTTTTTTTCTGGAATGGTTAGATATCTACTCTACAGACAAAATAAAAAAAAAGAACTGTCCCAGTATTCTAGCTTTCTTTTTCTGTTTAGCCTCCAAAACCACTGTAAGATATTACTTAAGAGGATGAATGAGAATGTAATGTAATATATGAATGTAATGGAAATGTAGACTTGTACAGCTTCAGGTTGACCATTCCTGAGAGATGTGGTTAATTGAATCCCAAACACCAAAGAACACTGTTTTCTTGTTCTAGAGTTCAAATCTATATAAAAGCAACTGCATTTACTAAGATTAGAACCTTAGAACTCTACCTGGATCAAGTAAAGCTGTGCTAAAAGTTTGATGAGAGCAACACCATAATAGAATACATAAAAAAATTGTAAAATAGAAAATAGATGTTATAAAATCTAGTTAATGATTTAAAATACAAACATATAAAATAATGATAAAATTAAAAAATCTCAGTTTGGAAGGCATTAATGACAATTTTTTGACCATATATTTACAGTATACATATTGAAAGAGGTGCAAATAATTCATGATTTTTTTTTTTAATCTTTAAATTAGTATTATTTATAAATTCATCAGTAGAGTAATATTATTTCTTTGAATAAAATATTTTATCATACTTCAAATAAATTAGAGGAAAAATATTTAAATGGTTAATTTATTAAAAATGGTAACTGAAGCATAATAAGGCCATTTCCCATAAGATGAAATATCATTTTGAGTTACATGAAATCAGTTCCAGTGTCTGATTTTATAGAGGTGCCTATTATTATATTTAAAAAAAATAAATTACTATTGTTTACAAACATTATATTTTATAAATATAAACCTTGTTCTTACTTTTTGAGGGAACCCAAGTGATGCTATTATTACTTCTGATAGAAATGAATATAACCATAATAAATACTTATTAGTTATCTTAATATGTTTATTTAGCCCACTTCAATGCAAAATAATATGTTTTGATCTTGTTGCAAATGAATATCTGCAAATAATGGTTATAAAATTTGCTACTACATTGTTTTAAAACAATTTTAGAGATTCAGACATGCACATGAAAAGTTAAAGAAATTTTCAGATAATATTTTTTGTTGAGTATTTTATCGTTATGTGTTATATTAAGGTACTTAAAATTTTTATACGGATTTGAATACTAGATTGTGGATACCGGTGTTCTTTGGTGGTTGGGTTTCAATTAACAACACCTCTCAGGAGTGGTCGACCTGAGATTGTACAAGACTACACTTCATTAGCATTCATACATATCATCCTCTGAAGTGGTACCTTGCAGTAGTTCCGGAGGCTAAACAGATAAATAGAGAATATTAAGGTACTTCAACACATAACATAATAATAAAGCAAAATAATGTACGATTTTCCCTCTACGAATTATGAGACCTTGCCGATGGTGGAGGAGCTTGCGTGCTCAGTGATACAGAGTAGCTGGACTGAAGGTGCAACCATGTCGGAGAGGTACCTGTTGAGAGTCAGACTAAGGAATG
>JAAAKQ030303897.1:0-10123 GCA_010016005.3 Zanna intricata
CGGCCTTTCATCCGGAGGTCCCGGGTTCGAATCCCGGTCAGGCATGGCATTTTTCACGCACGCTACAATTCATTTATATCATCCCATCTGAAGATATACTTAACTGTGGTTCCGGAGGTGAAACAAAAAAAAAAAAACGAAAAGAAGTACGCCTCTGCAGCTACTAGTAATAATTTTAAATATATCTGAGGGAACTTGAATAATTTTTAACTATTGGAGTTAAGAATATTAATTATCAACATATTGTGTCCAGTTTTTTAATATTTTTATTACTAATACATATTTAAGATTTATTTATTAGAATGCAATATTTGAAGGAAATTACCGTAAATAAGAAAATAGGATTGTTTTGAATAGTGTAAAGTACTCAGATTAATTAATTGTTTTAATTCCTACATTTTTTTATATTTAATTTTTATGGTAATCCCCCAACACGGCATATTTTCTAGGGGATACCTAATTTCTCATTTCAGATGTTTTTTTTTTTTTTTGTATGGAGTGTTAAGTGTAGTGTATGAAGTATAAGTGTTTTGGTATGGAGTGTAGTTTAAGTTTGAGATTTTATGGAAAACAAAATTTGAGAAATAATATATTATTATTATTTAAAATAAAAAACGAATTAATCTTTTATATTTCATTTTTTTAATTTTCTTTGCTTAACATTTACTTATTTCATCTTATTTTATTCTACCTAAATTTTTATGTTTGTTTTCTAAACTATTATAACTCGAACTTAATCGCTGTAAATATTTTATTTTTACAAATCGACGTTTTTTTTTTGTAGTAAGTATTAAGCATATTTATTAAAATCGGAAAATTGAAATAAAATTGGAAAAAATGATGACTGTTACAGTAGATATTTGGATACCATTTGATAATTACGGTAGATACAGAATTTTTTCAAATCATTATTATTATTGTAGTTATTTTATTTAAATGTTCATTTCTTCTTTCTCTTTGTTTGTTAATACTCTTATGAAATATTGCTACCTTTATTATTCTTATCTACAAATATAATTGATCCATTTCGAATTCAGTGGCATTAACTATCTGTCAATTTAAATACCGATTTGATTGTAATTTGTAAATCTGTAGAGACTTTGATGAATCTGACATTAAATCAGTTATATCTTGCCGCAAATGCTTTTACTACTAACGGTGACTATGTAGGCCGCACCTATATAATATGTATCGAGTACATGTATTTACGTTAGTATGTGTACGTCTATGTATACTTGTGCGTGTATGTTGTTTGTGTGCGCGCGTTCGTCGTGATGCAAAGCTGACAATTAATCAGAGCCAGCTAACTCATCAATACGCTTCTATTATCTCAGTATTAGATGGAAATTGGTATGCGTCCGGTACAGTCGTGGCTGTATTACACGGGTCACTATACGTACGCTGCTCTCTCTTTCTCCGTGTACATACATATATATAAAACATTGTACTACATATACGTAGTGTATAAACAAACCTATTGAAATTATTTTAGCTTATTGTTCCCAGGTATTGTTCTATTGGTTTGTTGTGTTGAGATATATACTTTTATTTATGTATTTACAATTTAAATAAGCAGTCCGAGAATGTCGGATATAAAATATAAATCAAGTCCTAAATACATAAGTTCTACGCATAACTTACAAACAGTAGAAATTTATATGCAGGAAATTCTTTAAAAAAAATTTTCTACATAATGTAAAAAAAATTTCGTATAGTTTAAAAAATTGTTTAAAGAAATATTCTTTTTATTATTCTAAGTAATTTTTTTTTTTTTGTAAAAAGCTGAATATTTTTGGCGTAAATACAGAAAAAAAAAAATCACTTTCCGCACGCCGGAAGGCGGAGGTAGATTTCACCGGTGCTAAGTAGGAGATAAAAAAAGTTTCCATCTTAAAGTTAAGAAAAACTTCAAATTTACTCAATACGACAATGGATGCATGTGAAAAAGTTTCAGATGTTTAGCATACGACAAGCCCCAACTTCTTACAATTCTAGCAACATTTTTGTCATCCCTTGCCGTAAGGATTGGTCATATAAAAATATGTTTCAGACAAAAGTTTTAGGTATTGTTTAGAGGACTAACGACCAGTTTAAACCGATTCGATACTGTGCCTGTTATGGAAAGTATGAGTTTTTTTGTCATTGAATCCCCATTTTTTCATCCCCTGGGCCGATGGTTGGTGATACCAAAATCTTACTTATATAAGTTTTACTCCCTTATCCAAACAATAGTAGGAACTTAAACGAAATTGATATTTTACTTAATACGAAAGTTATAGCGATATTTTGGTTTTTCGAAAACGCCTTCTCCATTTCCACCTCTATGGTATACGATTTTTCTCATTAACAAAATCGACAGAGATTTTGAGTCGTTATACTAGATTAGCGACTCATATAGTGTTCTCCAAGCCCTAGAAAACTTTTATTCAAAACATCCCATCGTCATAGAGGTACATAACGCAATCGCTGAGTTGAACCATCGCAACACAGAAGTGAGTTTCTGCTGGATCCGAAGCCATGTAGGGATTCCAGGAAATGAACGTGCACATTCCGCAGCTAAGGACGCATGTAGTCAACCACCTTTCACTACCAGTGTTACTACATGCGACTTTATAAATCATATGAAGCTCGCAGTTCGCGTAAAGTGGCAAGAAGTGTGGACGGCCACAGTTGACAACAAACTGCGGTATATTAAAGATTCTGTGTTGCCATGGGTTTCCTCGTGCAGAAAAATTCGTCGTGAGGAAATCGTCCTCATTCGATTGCGGATAGGGCATACAAGGGCTACCCATGGGTATCTTATGTCTGGAGACCAAGCACCACACTGTATAGATGTAATTGCCGACTAACTGTGCCGTCATATCTTGACTGATTGCTTATGTTACGCGGCGTTACGTCGCAAATTTAAATTATCTGATAATATTCGTAATATTTTAAGATACAGCGATAGATAGAGTTGTCGGATTCTTGCGATGTATAGATGTTTTTAATCCAATTTAAGATATGTGCTGTGAGATTATATAAATATATACTGTGATATTAGTTCTAAGATTTACCTGTTTTTAGTTTTAAGTTTTAACTTAGTTTATCTGTGATATTAGTTGTAAGATTTACCTGTTTTTAGTTTTAAGTTTTATATTAGTTTATCTTTGATATTAGTTGTAAGATTTACCAGATTTTAGTTTTTAAGCTTTAAAAATATCTTTAATGTAATGTTAGCTTTAAGTTTTATTTCATTTATCCTATTTTAATCTAGTTTTAGTTTTTAACATTTGAATTTTATCTTCTGTGATATTAGGTATAAGGTTTTAGTAAAATAGTTTTCTCAATTTAATTTTATTTATTTTTTTTTTTATTTTAATTTTAATGTTTTTTTTAAATTACCAATTGGTATTTTATCCGGGCGATAATTACACCTTAGTGTTGTTCGCCCTGAAAAAAAAAAAAAGTTATACTAGATTTTGAGTCGTTATGTATCAATTTGAATGAGATTGGCGCAAAATTACGAAAATTACTTACCTTGTCCACAAGAAAAAAAATATATATATATAAAGTTTTGAACTGACGGTGGTTTTGAGGCCTGGGGGATGTAAAACGTGAAGATATGTCGAAATTTTCTGGAAGTCAAATCATGGTACCCATTAAAATAGTTACTTCATGGTATAGGTACAATAGGCTTTCTTATGAAATCTATCTAAAACATGAGTAAAGGTTGAGATCCCAAAAAATATTTCAAAATTTCACTTCTGAATTTATTATGCATGCAGGTATTAAATTTTGTATCCGTAATAGTTGTAGGTGACATGACATCATTTCATTCTCGAAAAAAAAAATAATTCTCAATAATAATAAATAACACCTTACTAGACAAACAAAAATGTAAAGTGCTTTTCACTGAAGTATGGTCTTGTACAGTCTCAGATAGATCATTACTAAGATATTTGTTTAATTTAAGTCCAACCGCTAATGAACATTGGTATCATAATCCAGTTTTCAAACGATTTATCTAAAATTATATTTGTGTTGTTGGGGAAACAATGGGGTTAGAGCTGTAAAAAAACAGTTTAAATTTATTGATTTATTAATAATTATTAAAAACCAATGGTTTGAAAAAAAAATTACAATAAATAATAATTCAATAAGAATAAAAAAAAGAAACATAATAAAAATCAGAAATTATTAATGAAATAAAATTTTATGTCGTTTTCATTTTGACAAAATTTGTGTATGTAATTTAATAGGTGTACAGGAAAGTTATCTACATCAGATTTTTTATATTCATATTCATTCTATTATAATTTTATGAATAATTTATTAAAGAGTTTTTTCATAACATCTTGATTCATATCGTGGTATTTTATGATTCCTGATAGCTTGCACCAACTGACGGAATATTCTCGTATATAGAAAAATGAAGGTTTCAATTTTTTCTGATGAGTAAAACATGTGTTTTACTCATTTAGTATACTTTACGTTGTAAAGCCAACATAAGTTTACTTACTATCGGAGAAGAATAAAATTCATGGATTCTTTTTTCGTGTTGAGAAAATAGTAAAAACATTTAAACTAGCCAATTAATGGATATTTAACAGTGAAAATAGCTTTTATATAAAGAAAAATGAAAAACAAAAACGGTATTACCGATTATCATTTTAATGTATTTTATTTAGCGAACGAAAAATAAGCTATACGTTACTATGATTAACACTCGTTTGTCGTTTTCTTGTTTTTTTTTTTCACTCTTGATTTTGGCGGACATTCACTTTACTTCCAAACGGGAGTCTTGATTTATATATTTTATTAATTAAAATAAAAGCAAAAGCAATTATTTCGCATTCTTTATAATTGTTTTTTGAAAAATTGTGTAGTTTTTAAGTTAAAAAAAAAAAAATTATATTAATGTAATTGGCTTACTTTGTTGTAAACACTTTACACCAACATTTCCCTTCTTTTTTCCTGATTATTGCGTGTTAGCAAGTAAATAAAGGAACACGCACATTTGTTCCTTCCACTTAGCTTGATTGATTTATAAGTTAGAGTCTTTAATTAAAATTCAACGAGTAATATAATTTAGATTGCTCGACCTGTCATTAAAACGAATAAACTCTTATTTTGTGTTTCATATATTAAATTTTTTCTTTTCTTTTTTTTACCTCTGGAATCACCATTACGTATTTCATCAGAGGATGGAGATGAATGATTTGTAGAAAAGGTCATGCCTGGCCGAGTCGCTACCACTCGCGCCATGGAGGCCTGCTCCTTGTATTTACTTATTTTTTATAAAAAAAAATATATATATATTTATTTATTTAT
The DNA here is from genome assembly GCA_010016005.3 of Zanna intricata. Classification (NCBI taxonomy): domain Eukaryota; kingdom Metazoa; phylum Arthropoda; class Insecta; order Hemiptera; family Fulgoridae; genus Zanna; species Zanna intricata. The sequence continues at coordinate 5,314 of JAAAKQ030303897.1, forward strand.
ATTAAAGATATGTTACTTGATGTTAGATTTAAACGAAAGAAATAAACTTTTCCTGTCTTACAGAAGTACTTTCTTTTTTAAAACTATTTTGGTGCGACAAATTTTTATGCATTGAAAAATGAATTATTAATTTATTTTAAAATTGTGCACATTTTATAAAAGTTATTTAGTACAGCTTTTCGCATGTTTAGCTATGTTTTAGTTATGTTTTAGCATAGAAATTCATGAAAGATTCATATAATTATCACGATATTTTTTTACTGCTTAACTGCAATATAAGATAGAACTTTTCTAACCTATTATTCAACAGCTGTGTATTCCGAGGGAGAAATGGACTTTTCAGGTGCACAGCCGATCATGGTTAGTAGAACGCCCACCCACTAAACTAAAAGTAGTTTTATTTATATTCTTTACAAGTGTTTTTTTTTTGGCAATAAATTTTTTGTGTCACACTTGAATATTTTACTTTCTATTATCAAAACGCTTTTGAATTACATATTTCTTCTATTGCTCTGTCTCTTATTTTGCGATGACAAACAAGTCAACCACTCTCATGTATTCTGTACTTAGATTGGAATTTGATGGAAGGGAGGATATCATATCACTGCTGCTACTTTATTCGCCGTGCCATCAAAATAATATATATAAATTGATATTAATTTTCATTTTTAATATTCATTTTTTTTGTTTGATAAACTTAGTATAGTTGGATGTAATCCAAGAATTTTTATTGTGTGACGAATAGTAGTAGGTATTTAACTAGACCCTTTTCCTTTAATTGCTTACATTTCGATTTCATGGCATTCTGAATCTATATTTACGTGCTTATGTTTTACAGTCCTTACAGATAGATTCTGGAGATCTCATTTTAATACTTAATGACATTGCGGATTTTATTACATTATATAATTCTAATGATTGTTCATATATCTTAAGTTACTAGAAATATAAATAATGTCTTCCATGCAATGGCAAAAATATACTCATTGAACTCTGAGTTGCGTACTTTTTTTTTCATCTCATTAACCACATTTTATCACTTTTTCTGCTAAATAAAAAATAATGTGGTATGGAACAACCATTTAACCAATTCTAATCATGATTGATTGGTTATAGAATAGTTGAAATGAATAAATTTAGTTAAATATATATCGTTATAAAAACGAATGTTTGTTTGATCCGCGTTCGTATACTATTTATCCGACTGCAATAAAACTTTGGTGAGGAGTTATGCGCACGTCTGGGAAGGTTTGTGAATAACTTTGGACCCTAGTTTGGCGCTGGGGTCGACATATTTAAAAAAATTGTATTTATGGAACGATTTGGCTCATATTTAGAATATATGTTAGTTACGTAAAAATAAATATTTTTGCAAAAAAAAATGGACCCCGCTAGGTGCCGCTGGGTTGAGATATTTAGAAAAATTGTATTTATGAACCGATATATTAGTTACGTGAAAAGGAAACGTTTTGCAAAAACTATATTCGCTAAGTGACGCCGGTGTCGAGATATTTACGAAACAAGCAAACAGATATACAAACAAACTTTCTTCTTCTATATATATATATATATATATATATAAAAAAGAACACTGCTGTACCGATTTACGCAAGCTGGTTTTTTTAAAACAGCTATTGAAATCCTCGATCTGACCAGTAGAAAGAAAATTAGGGGTATTTTGAACCAACTAATTTATTTAGAGAGTAGTTTAAATTAAATCCGATAAATAATGTTGTTTTGAAAGTTGAATTTATTTACATTCTGACATATAAAGTGAAACGTCAAATTTTTTTGAAGTTCCGTAATGTTCAGTTTTTTAATGTTTTATGAAACTTTCAATTGTGTTAATTTAATCTATATATATATATATATATATATACACACATACAAATATAGCAGTAGCAAAGCATTGCCGGGTCTGCGTATTTAATATAAAAGAAGTCCTTTTTTTCAATTTATCATGTTTTCTTTTATTTTACTGTTCAATATAAATGAATTTCAATTGTAATTGTTATGTTTTACTATGAATGAATGTTTTTATCGATTAAGAAGAATTAAATAGCCTTTTGATTAATGAATGAGATGGATGCCTACAATAGGTTAACAGTGTATATGGGCTATAATAAGTTAACTGTGTATATAATCTGCAATATATAAAACCTATTTTATAGATTATGAAAATACTTGAGACTTGCAAATAAAATTCAAGAACAGAATGGTAAAGTATGAAGAATCTATCTAATATTCGTAACGTATAATATAATCTAATATTCGTAATTGGAACACATTGTTTTCCTTGAAACTCTTACGTTAACGTAATTTTGTTTTTATTTTGTAATAAAATATAAAAATATCCTATGTAACTATTTTTTCTTTATTATCGTTTATTTTAATTTTAAGATTTAATTTTATATTGAAATGTTTTTTTAAAAATATTTTTGATTGTTTATGCAACTGCGTGTGTGTGTGTGTGTGTGTGTGTGTGTGTGTGTGTGTGTGCGTGCGGGCGGGCGCGTGCGTGGGTGTGTAGCTAGAGAGAGAATGTGTACGTGTTTGTTCTCATTCTAGATAATAATTCATAACATTCTTTTAATTTAGTTAACTAGTGTCAGTTGTGTAGTTTTTACTAAATTCTGCAGTATCTTTCCTGTAGTATAATACGGTTTGAGATTTTTCTTTTTATATTAGTCTGTGATTCTTTTATACAAATGAGAATGTACAATTAAGTTAGCAAGATAACTGAAATAAGCGTGTTTTTAATGCATAAAGTAAATTGAAAAAAAAAAACATTTATGAGTTTTTCTTTTAAATTAATATTATATACTTTTTTTACACAGATTTATCATATAATTTTTATGTATTTAATTAAAAAAAAAAAAAAAATTGCTTTCAGAAAAAAATAGAATTTTTTTATATCTCAGTTGTATGACTCTATCTTAATTTTTGCATTAATTTCCTAAATTTGTTTTCGAATAAACTAGTTTTTTGAAGATTGTAGAATAGACTTTTGTGTTTCCTTGTATTACAACTCTATTTTACGCATTAGTAAGTGTTACGTACACATACTAATACTTACAAAAGTAGCCAAAACTATTTTTCTTCTTGTTTTCATATTTTTTAAACCGTCCAGTGTACCAAATGAATTTTTATAATTTAAGCAGCTGAAAAAATATAAGTCGTCTTAAGTTATCTTCAACGCAATGGTGTATTAACTCATTGAACTGAGTTGCATTTTCTTCCTTTTTTTTTTTTAATTTCCTAATCTTCTGAACTATTTTTGTTACTTTCCAATCCTGCCAAATAAAATAAGGTGGTATGGAACCATCACGCTCTCATTTCCAATCATCATTGGAAATATATGGTATATATACACGATTACATCCATGTATATGTACATATCTACTTGAATGTATGTACATATATATATATGTATACACTCACGTTTGTATGTGTACATATTTACCAGTATATATATACATATTATATACTATTTTTGTGTTAAGTTAAACGGGGAAAAATATAATTACAGAATACTAAAATCGGTAAAGAAGAGTTTTTGTTAATTAACGGGGTTATTTTGTTGCATCGGATTAAAAAAAACTTTTTTCAATTATTATTTACAAAATATATGTTTGTAGATTCTGTAAGATATAGAGAAGTACGACGTGTTTATTGGTTTAATGTAGTTTCCTATGATTAGGTAGCAAAAATAGATAAATATACTTTTGGGAATAATGGAATTTTTACATTAATTTATTAATAAAGATAACAGTCAGCATAAAAAAATACTTAAACTACTATAATATTTATCAGAAAAAAATAATTTTTTTTGGCGGGGTGAAGTGAGGAATAGGCTTTACCCGATGGGCATTTTATTTTAATCTTAAGGTTTATTGTCCAGCTATTGAAGAGTTAAAAAAACAGTATTTAAATATGAGTTCCAGGATAGCTTCAAAACAGAAATCCCTTCAGGAAGGGATATTATATGATTGACTATATCGGAGTGGATTAGGAACTCCCGACCGGTTTAGCAAAAATCTACTTACTGTTCAGGTCCCGGTACTCTTCAGCATGGAGAATACATAACAGGATATCAGACATTCCTCTACAGAATCACTATTGAGGAAGAAAGTTTCATGGCTAAGGATATGTGATAAAGAATTTGAGGGATAGATTTGAGTAAACATCTCTTTCCCAGAACTCAACTGGAAAAAATAAAATTAATCATTTTCTTATTAATTATATCATTTTTATAATTTTAATTTGAGTTTCTTTTTATTATTCCAAATTAAGTAATTTTATGGTGCCATGCATGTTATATGATATGCCGCACTTCATAAAACTATCAACAGTTAATTGTATAAATATTTAATTAAAATTTAAACCAGAGACAATTTAAATCAGATGTTTTAATTCTATATACGAGGGTAAGTCAATTATTATCCGCAATAAAAGAAGATTTTCGGTTGAGCTGCGAGCCAGGAATGCACCGCTTCTTTCACTGCTTCATCCGAGGTAAATCGTCGGTCCCTTAATGCCTCTTTGAGTGGACCAAACAAGTGATAGTCAGAAGGGGCAAGATCGGGACTATATGGAGAATGAACCAATACTTCAAAATTGAGTTTCTGGAGCGTTTCGGCAGTGTAGGCAGTAGTATGCGGACGGGTATTGTCGTGCAACAACACAACACCTTTTGACAGCAGTCCTCGGCGTTTGCTTCGAATTGCAAGTTTTAGCTTGGCAGTAAGCATTTCACTGTAACGTACACTGTTTATTGTTGTGCCCCTTTCCTCATAATGTTCCAGTACTG
>JAAAKQ030303941.1:0-10122 GCA_010016005.3 Zanna intricata
CTCAGTAATCTTTTCTCTTCCTATTTTTATGTTCAGTGGTCCATCTACATTATTTCTAATACATTTCATTACTTTCGTTTTGTTCTTGTTTATTTTCATGCGATAGTTTTTGCGTAGTTAAAGATAAAGAAAAGAAAAAAATAATAATTTATATATTCATACATACGTATACATATATATATATATATATATGTATACGTGTATATATATATACACGTATATGTGTATACAAATATATATGAAAGAAAAATATATATATAAAGAAAAATCATTATATTATTTATGAGTTTAACACTTTCATAAAATAATAAATAAGCCAGGTAAGCTACTTCGATTTAATTCAATTATAGTAAAGAGCCTTTTAGTTTATATAAAAAGAAAAAAATAACAAAAATAAAATCAATATAACAAACACGAACATTAGGGATATTAACTGATGATAATAATAATATTACTGCAATTTTCTAGCTTTTTATCAGAGAAGAAAAGAACTCTTCCTCTTTAAGAAAAGAATAAAAAATAGAGGGAGAAAATAAGGTACATGTTAAATATAATAAATAAAAAAATAAAAACCTGGAGAGAATAATAATAATATAAAGTAATGCACAATGGAAAAAGAAATATAAACCGCATATCGTATGTCCAATCAATGGTCGACATAGTTAATATTTAATATTAACAATTTGTGATGGTATTTTTACCTGTCAAACGTGTAAAATATGGTAAATTAATCTCCATAATTTCCACTTTTGTTATATTATTCAGTCAACAAAAGAGCCAATTTTTTATATATGACATGTACTGTGTATATATATATATATATATACATATTTCTAGTCCGTTATTAATTCTTGTTTACAATAAAATTAATAAAATACACACACACACGCGCGCGCGCGCGCGCGCACGCAAACAAACAGAAATTTTTATGTATTATAAATTTTAAAAAGTATCTTTCTAATTTTTTCTTTATTTTAAATAATATTTGATGACATTTTAAATTTTTTAAATATTTAAATTTAAAAAAAAAAAAGTTAAAATATTAATAAAAAAGATTATTTCATCGACAATGTATATTATTGTTAAACAAAAATATTCGTATACTTTGTAACAAAAAGAAAAAAATGTAATATTTTAACCTCCGACTTAAGATATACATATATATTTTACCCTTATTTACGTAGTGATCATTAACGAAGACTTTCTACGTTCGTAAAGCGTTCTTAATTTTTAACTGATTTGAGTGGTTAAAATACGCTTTCATATGATTATTCAATACTGTTATAATCTTTAACAAGAGCATATTTCATGTTCACTCGTTTTCTCATAGCTTTTATTTTTTTCTTAGAAAATAAGGTTAACTAATATACGTATGATTCATATAAAGTATTTTTTTTAATGGCCCCTAACAATTCTTAATTTTATATCTATAGATCTTATTAGATCCTACTTTATGATAAATTCCTCGTATAATGTTTCAACTGTTTCGTGGATTAAACTCCTATATTCCGTTTTCTAATTTACATAATATAAAAGAGTTATGAAATAGAATGTCAAACAAAAATACTTTAAAAGATTGAAACTATTTAAGTTGATTTTGCGATTTCTAAAAAAAATGTTTTTATTATCTTTTGCTGGTTTTTGTTTATTATTAAAATCTTATTTTTCTGTGTTTGGAGGAACCCCCATTTACGGGCAAAGTGTCGAACTTGCTGACAGGTTCTACAAGATGTTATTAGAGCGCGTATCTGTGTCTGCGCCCTACCGATTAAACCTACAAACTCACCAATTCCCCTCCCGAACCTGACCGCAATTAACCATTACACAGCCCCGAGAGGTGCCTTCGTGTTCGGAAGATCTAAAAGTCCCCGAACCTTACCACCATTTCCCATCACGCAAGGGCGGTTGGCTCTGCAACGAGATTGTCTGTCACCCCCTAGATCTCCTGTCCTGGTCTTCGCCTCAATCCTAGAAGACTTCTCTTTAGCTAATCAGATCCACCTACTTTCCTGTATGCCTTCTACTTTGATTTCAAAATGTCGGCAGCCGCCGACATTTTGAAATCTCTTCCCTTGGTCCCTTTAGCATATTCTCCACCGTATTTTTGAAGGTGAGCCATTTCCCAGAGTCTTCTTGTTTCGTCCCACCTGCAGCAGACATAAAAAGAGTGTTCAGGAGTATCATCTAACCCAATAAATCTGCACCTTGGTGTATTACGCCGCCTAAATCGGTGCAGATACACCGAGAAATTCCCACAGCTAGAGAGAACTTGAGTGAGGTAGAAATTCATCTCTCCATGCCCACTAAGGATCCATAAGTCCAGGACAGGGATCAACCTCCGAGCAACGTCAGGCCTGGCAAGCCAGTAGTAGTAATTGTATTTTGCCTACACATACACACCCAGATCCGGCAATAATGGAGAAATATATATATATATTATTATAACTGTATGAATGAGTATACCGATTTAGTAAATCGATTTATTTATTTTTTAATTATTTAAACAAAATTAAATATATACGAATAAAGTAAGAATACATACCGAGGAAAAAGTAATAAAAAAACTTTCTTTTTTTGCTGAAATACGAGATGTATTCGAAAAGGTTTTTTTTTAATTGAAGCTAACTTAAACAAAGAAATAATTTACTTTTGACTTCCCCCCCCCCTAAAAAAAACTACAGTTAGACCAGTAAACCAAGAAAGAGTAATAAACCAGAATTGTTGAATAATAATTAAAATATTAATCATCTTACAATGTGCAGTAATAGTTTTGTTTCTACGGCAGCCATTTTCCTTTACAAGAAAAAAAATATTTGAAAAGAAATCTTATGTAATAAATTATAAATTGTATAATTTTTGTGAATTCTTTTTAAGAATAAACAAAAGTAATTTAATCTATTTTTTATAAGTAAATTTCTTTATTATTTTAAATTATTTAATTTGTTCCTGGAATCTCAGGTTAAAAGGAAAATACCTCTATATGATCCCACATTAAATTTAATTTATGACTATATACCTGGCAGTAATTTAAAACCTAAAGTGATAATTATTTAATAATAAAAATAAAATTAAAGTACATCGAAAATAATGAAGATTAATAATGTAATAATAATAACAATAATGAATGATGTGCCTAGATTTTAAATACTATTAGCGAATAATCTTTCATTAATTAATTTATTTACTGCCAATTTTTTTTACGTACGAGTAGTTTCTGATTAAGTTGAATGTTAATTTTTTTTTTACATTGTATTGTATTAATGTGTTACAAGTTTTCTGATCAATTGTAAATTAAATTATAGAATTCAATTTCAATAATTTTCAAAAAAAAAAAACCACCCCGAAAAATTGTACTAAAAGAAATACAAAAGGGTTTTTTTAAGTCATCTTCTTTCTTTGCTTTTTTGCTTTTAATCTAATTCAAATTTTAATACTTTATGTAAATAAAAAGCAATTTACGAGGCGTGTTTTTAAAGTAAGTACCGTTTTGAAATTAAAAAAAAAACAAAGAGACTTTTCTTATTATTTTATTTTTACATGAAAGCTTTATTTTTTACATGTATCTTTATGTACTTTTCTACAGAGTTGCCTTCAATATTAAGGCACTTATCATACCGAACGACAAGCTTTTGCATTCCATCTCCATAAAAAATTGCCGCCCGATTTAATAGCCACTGCAACACGGCCATGAGCACAATTTTTGGTACTTTAACCGTTCACTAACAATTTCGTAAAGAACACTTCTTGAAACTTGAGGGAACTGCAATGCAAATAAAGAAATCGTGAAGCGTCTGTTTTCTTTAATTTTTTCATCGACTTTTTGCACTAAATAATCGTCAGTGATCACTAAAGGTCAGCCACTACGTTCCACATCACGAACGTTTGTTCGGCCATCCTTGAAAGCTCTAATCCATTTCTGTTTTGTTTGTTTTCTAACCCATTTCTAACCATTCCATCACTCATATTGTTTTGTCCATAGACTTGACAAATCTGACGGTGAATTTCAATCGGTTTTCCGCCTTTAGCACACTGAAAACGAATAACAGCACGTGTTTCACAGTCGGCGGAATTCTCAACTGGCAGAGGCATTTTAAATACGCAAAAGTAAATGTAAACACCATCGATTTTGGCCGTAATGGCGTCTGTGGCTTACTAACAGATGTAGGTACATAATGCGCATGTGCAAGACACCGACCGCAACGCTGCATCGGTTTGATTTCAAAAACGGTACTTACTTTAAAAACAAGCCGCGTATTTATAAAAATATTCTTCATAAATTATTATTTCATCTATTTTTTCTCACAGTTTTTTAAATAAATATTTCATAGTTTTTGTTTATTTATTTTAATATACTTTTTTCTTATCAGTAAAAAAATATAAGCAACCATTCTAAACTGGGGATCGATGATTTTTTTTTAAAAAAAGACCGAAACATTGTTAATCAAGACAAGAGAAATTTAATTTTACATTAACATAAATATTTTAAAATTATTTAAATTCAAATTAACTTAAAAATTATAAAAATAAATTTATCTTCCTTTAAGTAAATTTTTTAAAGATAAATTTCAGTGTGATAAATTTATTCAAATAAATTTAAATTATATCTATCAATGTAAAAATGAATGGAAAAAATAAAAATGATCAGTTTAACCAAATTATTAATCTAGAAACATATCAGAAAAGATGTAACGCAAATAATTTAGTTATATGCAAAATAAAAAATAACAGGAGATATATAATAAAAAAATTAATAATGATAAATAAATTAACATATATTTCGTGTATGTAATATATTTTTATCTTTTTGGGATGAATTACTGTAGCAAGATAAATAAGTATAATTTATCTAAATAAAAATATTTATATTTAGAAGAACAATAATAATTACAACGAAGATTTTTTTTTTTTTAATTTATTAAATTATTTTTTAATTTATAATTGAATTTTATTTTATAATTTAATTACTTTTTTAAATTAATTTATCTACTTAATTATATAAATAGCATGAAAACATTCACTTCATACTAGATTTACAGGAAATCATTTTTTTAAATTGTTAATTAAAATAAAATTAATTAAGAGAAAAAATTACTAATGATCTTATATTTTTGTCACAGCCGAATATTTTGTAAAAAAAAAAAAAAAACAAAATCTGCAGCTGGAGCTATCATGCTATTTAAATTTAATTTTATATCAAACATTATTTAATACTTTTGAATTTGGAAGTAGCATTAAAATTTTCTTTATTCCAAGTGCCAACTTATTTACAAGCTAATTTATTTTATTTTAAAATATTCTGAATTATATAATAATTTTTTTTTTTGAAATTCACTGTGTGGATTCAAAGAAACCTTTTTTTTTTTAAAAAAAAAAAGTTAAGATTATTTTTCAAAAATTTTCATTTTTCATTAAACTTTTTTCCCCCTACTCCCCTGGATCGTATCCACAGTCAAGTATTGCTCAACCTAAGGGAGTGTCCCTTGCCTCTAATGGGCCTTCCTGCCTGCCGGCTGTAAATCCGGTATGGCATGTCGGCCAACAGGATCTGGATCTGTTAGATGCCTTGCCTTTAACAATCAAAGGACGGAGAGGGGCTAAGTCCGGCTATACCGTACCTAGCTTCCGTCCACGACGGCCAGGTCTCGGTCTTAAATTATTACCCCGTGCCCACTTAATTTCTATAATAAAACATAATTGTTTAAGACTTGTACGTAACTATAAAAATATAAACAAAATACCATAGTAGCACTGCATGAAGCAACTTACAAACAAAACAAAAAAAAAATATGAAGTATGTTTTTGAGAAAAATATTAATATCGATGTAAAAAATCTTAATATGAACGACTGATTAGAATGAATTCAATTGACTTTAACGCAAATAAAATTTTACGTAAGATCAATTGATAAGTTAAACCTGTTAGGCATTTTACGTTACCAAAATTAGCCTCATTGATAAAATAAAGAAACAAAACTTTATCTTACTGGAGAAAATAAATATTTTAAAACTTTATATTTTCAACAAACTGAAAATAAATTTTTCTAATCTTAATTATTTTACAGATTCATTTTAACTCATAAGTTATCATCGGTAATTAATTAGTAAAAAGAAAAAAAAAAAGAAAAAATTATTGTTATACATTAACAGTATAAATAACAGGAATAATAAAAAAAAATATTGATGATGACGACAAAAGGTTCGAAACGCTTCTATTATTAAAACCTTCACCCATTTTTCATTTATAATGAGATAAATTAAATATAATATAGATATACAGCCTAAAAGATTTTTTATATTTCATTACATAAATTATTTAATAAATCTTTAAAAATAATACTTACATATAAATGTGTTTTTGTAAAACGACAAACAGAAATTATTTGTGATAAGAAAAAAATATTACAACGACGTATTAATAATAAACAATTTATTCTAAAATAGCAAAAAAAGTATAGAAATTGTTTAAAAAAAAAAAAGATACATGTGTTTTGTTATGTTTTATATAATATATTTTATATTAAATATAATCTGTGAAAAAAAATAGGAAAGTGAAAAAAATGTGTTAAAATATAAACAGTGACATTCATGTGATTATAAAATGATATTTTAATACGTACTTTAATGAAAAAACTTATGAAATTACAACATAAAAAAAGATATGTACGAAAAAATGTGTGGAGTGGTGGTTTGTGTTGTAAAAACACTACGTAAATATAAATGTGGAAAATTGAACTTCTGTGTAATACGATTCAAATAAATATATTTAAAAATTATAGTTCATTAAGTGAATATAAATTTAATTAAAGATATTTATAAACATTTCAATTCTAATTTAATTAATTTATTAAATTGAATGGACTCAATAATTATATTATACAATTATACATATAAATAGTATATATTATATTTTGTACATTTAATCAAATACTTAGGTTAAATTATATAAGCTTCTTGTATTATAAATATAAATATATAAAAATATATTAGTTTATATATTACTTTTTATTCAGTGTGCAATATTTGCAAGGTAAATGAACGACTTTTTTTTGTTACATTATATTTTTTGTGTAATAAATATTTAATTATTGAAAAAAAAATTGTAAATTATTAGTAGATAATAAGTAGTAATAATGTGGATAATAATGTAAATATTATATACTATAAAAAAAATTAAAAATTAAAAAAAAAAATTTGTGATGTTATTTTTATGATGGTGTAATGGAATTATATATTTTTCACATTTATTTACAGTAATTTTGCAGTTCCTTTTGTTTATTTTTTTTTACCAAAAATTAGACAGATATAATTTACTATTGTTTTAATATAATATTAAATTTTAATTGATAAATTTAAACAAATAAATATCTATGTTAAATTTATTTCTAATTCTTTTTTACATCTATTGTTGTAATTTGGTTAGATTTTTAAAAAAACAAATAAAATAAAATTTCCTCTGATGTTCTTATTTATATGATCAGAGAAAAAAAAAGAATAAATTTAACTGAAAATAAAAAAAAAAAAAATTATTAAACTAAAATTTCTTTTATTCAGCTAAATATTTTTTATATTCAACTACACCCATAACAGTCTTTATTAATGACTGATAACAATAAATAATGAAAAGCAATTAATTAACAACAGAAGTTTTTTATCTGGAATCCTTATACGATTTAAAATTCGAGTTTTCTTTTCATATTTCTTTAATGTATATAATTAAACATAAAAAAAGTTTCCGAATCTTTTCCTATAATAATATGCACCTAAAATAACATAAAAATCGTTAACATGTTTTATTTTTTATCTTGTAATCATTCTATATTTTCAACAATTAATTCCACTTACTGAAAATTTAATCTCATTCTTAAGTCACATTTTTATGATAAATTCCTCTACAGTGCAGTTTAACATTAGAAGACATAACCAAACGAATGAATAAATTCATACCTAGTGATTGAATTTATACAGTGATAAAATAATACTGATATTTTTATCAAATTAACATAAAATATCGTAAAATTCTTGTACATTAAAATAGATTTAATCATATATATGTATAGATATATAGGTATAGTAATCAAATGTAATTTTACTTTTCAAAATCTTAAATATATGAATATACTAATAATAAAGTATTAAAATAACAGATGAAAGAAATTTAAAATAAATTTAATAAAAGTGAATATTTAAAAATAAAAATTAAATTAAAGGAAAATAAATTAACAAAAAATAAAAATTTGAAACTGCAGCTGATAATTAAGCATTCCAACAAAACGGCGCGCTTCGCATTTATTAATATGTAAGAGATTATAATCTTTAATTTAAAATAAATTAATTCATATAACCAATCAGGAACACAGTTAATTCCAAGAAACTTAGAACTAAGACAAATTACGTTCTGTAATATTATGCTTTAAATTCAATAATAAAAATAGATTAACGAAGGTTTTTTTTTATTAGTACGTATTTTTTTATTCAATAATACGTAACTTCTTATTTATTTTAAAGCAATCTTTTAATTTGAAATAAATAGGTAGAACTTGTATTTTTTCAATAGATTTGAATCTAATTTACATCCGGTATGACCGATAATAAGTATTTAATATTGGTGAATAATAAAACCTTAATAGAAAACTTCGGGGAAAAAAAAAATTTTTTTTTTTATACATACATTACATTTTTTAATACATCATTTGATGTATGAATTTTAAAACAAATAATCTGTTTTATGAAATTCATTAACAATAAACGCTAAGATCCTTCTTAATGACTAAATGTTAAAAAAGTAATTTTTTTTTTAAGATTACTATCATGGAAACTGTGTTCATTTATAAAATAACGAAAAAGTATATTAAAAACTATTAAATTGTTTTAATTAATATTAAGTAATCTTTCAGTAAACTAAAAAAAAAAAAAATATTTTTAATAAACTCAAGTAAGTGCTTCTGAAAAATAAAAAAATATTCATTTCTGAAGTAAAAAATTTTGTTATTTTTTGAAATGAATAATCTATTCATGTTTTTATGGACAGATGAAATGTATGGTCACAGTTTTAATAATTTTTAAAACACTGAATAACTTTACTAAATATATATTAAACTTTAATTAAATTTTTTTTAATAAGAAATATTTTTAAAAAAAAATTTATATGGACATTTTTTAATAAGATATATTTTTTTTTAATTTGATATGGACATCACATGACTTCCTTGTACGCCTATTAAATTACAAATACACATTTTTTTTTTTTAAATTACATAAAATTCTATTTCACTAGTAACCTAACGTTTTTTTTTTTTTTGTTATTGAATTATTATTTATTATAAAAAAGTTTTACAATAAGTGGTTAATAATTATTATAAAATATAATATTTTATAATATATTATAAAAAAGATAAGAAAAAAAAGAAATGAAGTCGGATTCGAACCGATGTGCCTTCTTCCTCTTGTAAGATCCAAATATTAAGTACAAGGAAGTAAAAAAGAAAAAATGAAAAAGAAAAAAAATAATACTTAAGTTTAAATTACCTAAGAAAAAAAGACCACAATCTATAATGTATCTGAAAGAGAAATTAGCTCATCAAAATAAGATTTAAATTTTTAACCAAAAGTAAACCGAAAAGTTCATTGCGACTCGCAAATATATATATATATATATATATATATATATATATATATATAATATTAAATGTACGATTATTTGTTTTTTATTATCAAAATTTTTTCTAACTCTGGTAAAGTAATTTATGATTTAAATTAAACATAAATTTGTTAAGTGCTAGGTTTTTTAATATTTAAACATTTATAATAGTGTATAAATTTGAATAACTTAAATTTAAACTCGACTCAAAATCTGGAATGACTTAAGTTTTATTTTTTAACTTAAACAAAAGCAATAAAATAAAATCGAACAACTTAAATCAATAATAGTTGCGTTACTTATTGCTGATAATTTTGAAAGCTTAATTATAACCAGTTTCTTAATAAAAACAACAGGAATAATCCTATGTTTATCCCAATCACGTTTATTTAAAAATAATGAATATTTTTTTTTTTTTTTTGTTTTTTTTTTTTTTTTGTTTTACCTCCGGAACCACCGTTAGGTTATATCTTCAGAGGATGAGAT
>JAAAKQ030303952.1:3828-17820 GCA_010016005.3 Zanna intricata
ATGTATATGTATACAGGTACAGAATTTTTTTTTTTTGAGCTGAAGAAATAATATCTGCCAGACACTTACCGTACCGGTTTACAATTCAATTGTAATTATTTTGGATATCACTGCGTTCTGTTAGATTTTTCTTTTATTTTTTTATGAATTACTGATTGTTATCTTATGGATTTATTATTAAGATTTATTCCCTTTCTAGAGCAAACAAATATACAAATTTTTTTTTAATTTCTCGGCTAATTTTTTTGTTAATAGTCATATCATCCACTTCATACCATATTTTTCCTTTTTTAATAATACTAGTATAATAACTTTCACGAATTGAAGAGCCTTGAAGTAATATTGTACTTCTTATATTGTAAGTGTAACTTTATATTTTTATCTTATCCGTGGATACACTTTTTATATTATTATTAGATGAACTTTTTTCATTTCTCCATAGATTAGTTCAAATAGTTATAATTGTAGAATAAAAAGTTTACCAATCAAATTTATCTCTATTTTATGTAACAAATCTTTGTTGCCAGATTTTCAATACTTTCCTACTGATCGTTTTTTTTTTGTGTTTTATTAGCAGTTAATATATTGTAATACTTTACAAGAAAAGGTAAAAGCAATCAACCAATCAAATCAAGCAACTAATGAAAAAATATTCATTATATGCGGCTTTAAAAAATATTCTTTTCTACTTGAGAGCAATTTTTTTTTGTAATGAACTGATGGGAATTAAAACAAATTGTTTCATCTTCAGTACTTTCATTTACATATTAGCATTTACTATTAAAACAAGCTTCAGTATATTTTCTTTTAAATTTTATTATTTCAGGTACATTATCAAGTTTTTGTACGCTACCTAGTACTATCAAGTACTGCTACCTAGTGGCACTATTCGTAAACCCACCTTTTTGAGGCCAAAATGGGTCTGGCGATTCATCAAATGAAAGAATAAAACGCTGTCTAACAAAATTCAAAGTATTTTTTGAAAGTATTCTTTATTAGAAATATAAACTGAAATATAATGTTTTCATTTTAATTTTTTAATTTTTTTTCCTATTTTCATTTCACTTTTAAGTTAGGTGATGTTTAGAAATACAAACATAGTTCGTTGCCTTCGCCGTGCGGTCCAGTTCTGCGGAGTGTTACCGGCGAAGTTCTAATGAATTTCTTGATAAATATGACTTCGCCATGCCGTCCATTTATGTGGACTCTTAACACAGAAGTTCTAAAGAACTTCTTGATAAATAAAATTTGTAATTGTGAAAAATGTCAATCCTGATCGGGTTTCGAAACCATAACCTGACGATATTAGACTAAGATTATATAGATCAGTACGAATACGATCCTTACAGATCATATACATAATGGAAGGAAAACTTTTATATGAAAAATAATAAATTTATTATAATCAAAAATATTTAGCTCAGGAAATATAAATATATATTTTATTTAATATTTGTAAGGAATTAGCATTGATTGGCAGTGAAAAATAGTCCACAAGAAATCCATAAATACATTTTAGATTAATCCAGAGATACATTTTAGGTGAAGAAAAACTTTTAAATTAAGAGGATTAACATAGTTGGAAAGGAGAAGGATTTAAGGGAAATGAGAAAAGTTTTGAAAAATTCTTACAAGAAGAAACAAGTGAAATAGGTTATATACTACAGCACGCAGGGTTAGGTATTTTAGTAATGAAAGGAAATCGATTAAGTAAAACTTACATGGGATAAAAGAAGTTAAAGTGAACAAAGCTGAATATCAAAAACTGAAGATGTAGAATATAGAAAAAATACGTGAAATTAAGAGCCCTACGCAGAAAACAACGAAGTGGGAAAGTTAACCAAACAAGTCAAGCAATTGATAAAAAAACGTTTATAATATGCGACTCTAAATCATATTCTTTTCTATTTGAAAGCAAATCGATTTACAAAAGAATAATTTAAATATTTTGTGATATTTAATCATATAATCATGACTTTTTGAACATGCATAATACGAGTCTTTTAAAATCTTTTAAAAATGTACTTTTAGAATGAAAACCGACATCTTATAATAAATTTGGGATTATTCCAAATTTTTTAAACGACAAGATATATTTTAAGTATCTAAATAGGATATTTAGGAAGATATTCTAACATTTTTCCATGTTTAATAAACTTTATCAAGTACTCGGCAAATTCATTTCCATTAAGAATCTGTCTGAAAGCAGCTGGATTATTTTACATGCCAAACAATTCTGGGGATAGATGTGGTTGATTTTTTTGTCAATTTTGATTTTTTTTTTCTATTTACATTTTTAAAAAACTCTATAGTTTAATTGCAAAGGTTAATGCAAAAAATGCTAATGTTGGTAAAAAAGAAAAATAGGTTAACAATGTAGTGACTGCATCAGCTGATGAGAAGACTATTTCCTTTTCTATCGTCAAAGACAGTAGTTTATTTATTTCTCAAGAAGAAAATGTTATCAATGATTGAAGAGTGTTTAATCTAATAGGAGCATGAAGAAAACTGAAGTAACGAAACAAGCTAGTAGCAGAAAAAGACTCTTTTAGATAGTGTAAAGCTAAACCAAATCAAACCAAATAAGTATGATGATACTACCTAAATTTCTTCCTTTTACTTAAATTGTTTAAAGAAGCTACACAAATAAGTAATTACTTGTACTAGACACAACACTAAGAGAAAGGGATAAAGCTCTTTTCATATTGCTCTATCAGTCGAAGATTATGACAAGGTTGTTTCCTCCGAGGTCTGACCAAGAGAAGATTTACTTTTGCCATTTTATGGATGTTAAAAGATAACCAAACACATGAAGGATCTATTAATCAAAAGGAAAATCTAGGGTAGAGTACTATGAAAACCAATAAATGGATTGTTATGGATTTGATACTGTATATCAAAAATCAGGGGGCTTCGGACTAAATCTGATGAATTTTATGCATCGCCTTCTTGGCAGATTACTTTTCAAATAACTAATTTATGGAGCTGATAGGAACTACTATGAAATTAAAAGTCATGGAGAAGGATTTTTTGATAGCGGCTAGTAACAAAGTACAAAGTTTTAGAAACAAGGATTTGGAATTTATTGCATCATATGTTTGTGTTGAGATAAGTTTGAAGAATGGTTATAATCTTTTTGTTAGAAACCATTATTTCAGCTCTAATCCTCTACCTGAATTGGTCACCGGATATTTTAATCAGATGCAATGAACTTGATTTTGAAAGGGCAGAATTGTAATATTAAGTAATTTCAACAAGCCAGAAACTAATTGAAATGATAATTTCCTCAAGTTCCATATCCAATATTTTGAGGGGTTAAAAGCTGAGGTTCCTATTGAGTTTATAGTTCCTTTTAAGATTATGGTAGTAAGTTGCATCACGGTCATTTTCATCTGCTGAAGTGTCATTCTTCGGTTTTGGATCTTATACTGTTTAATGTGGATGTAAGTTTGGGAAAAAAAAAATTATCTTGTTTTTCCCGATGTCCCTAAGGATACCCTTATAGTACGTTTTTATATAAGAAAGACTGCAATTACTAATTCTTATAAGAAGCTGATAGTTATTTTACAGGAGACTATCTCGGTTTGTATGATGCCGTTAAGGAGACTGTTAGTCTACGCTTCCTCAGATATTTGCAATACTGCCAGAGCCCTTTCCAAAATTCTACCCAAACGAATGAGTGAATATGTACCAGTGAGAAGTGTAAAGCTAAGAATCTTTCCTGCCTGATTTTCGAGGGTGCTTATTAAATGCCTTATGAGTAAGAAAGTATCTCATAAAAATTATTAAAAACCCAGCCTTGCTCTTCACTATGAACAATTTGCACTGTTAAGGAAAAAGGCTAAAGATCTACTGAAGAGAGATGATGCCTTTGAAAGGGGTAGAAAGATTTTCTACCTCTTAAAAAGAGGTAGAGATTTTCAGCTCAATCTTATTGAGCTGAAAATAAAGCTGATAATATTTTACAATGTATTTAATACTTGAAGAATTTTTATAGAGTACGTCTAGTTAACATCTAGGTCTGGCTTTACTTTCATGAAAAAATAAAATTTTGAAGTGACACCTACAATAAATAAATGCCACATTAACTTACTGCTATTTTTTTTTTTTTTTTTTTTTTTGTACAAGTATACATAAAAAAAAAGGTTTAATAAATCATTTAAAATGTATATCCTCTAATTTCTGGAAAAAATTAATTAAGAAGATAGGTTTTGTAATAAATACACCATATTCCATTAATTATTCATGTAATTAATTATTTTATACAATGTGGACGATTTTTTTTTTTAAATCGAGTTTATATTACCGATAACTTCCTTATGTTTCTTATCCATATGTATCAACAAAGTTATTTATATTTTATTATAAAACTGGTTAAAAAGAAACAAGAAATACTTAAATAAATATATTATAATTATTATGTTAATCTAATTAAGGAACATTTATTTTTTTGTCCTTATTATAATAAAAAGAAGTAAAATTTAGTTCAATTATCTACGCTTTCTTGATTATTTTTTTGTAACTTAACTGACACAAGTAGACCAGTAGGAAAATTTGTCTTGTCGATATTTGTACGGAAAGAAATACATAGCATTACATAATTGTGCATAAAAAATCCCAAGTAAATATTTATGTATTAAACATATATTATATCATCCTTATGTAAATACTTGTGCTTTATGCATGCTCAGGTAATTTTTGCTATTCCTATCAAGCTACTACAACGAATAAATATGTTATATAATATTTATACATACATACCTTAACTATTTTTAAATAGTTTCTTATATAAATATTACTATACTTGAACTCGATTTCAGACTGCAAATCTTGAATTCTAGGATAAAACGCTGCCTGTTATAAAACACCGATTTATGTGTAAATGTTTCCGACAATTTTAAACCGATATGGAGTGCACAGGTAAGTACCACGGTACTTTTGCTCTTTTTATAATTTTTGCCTCAAAATCTTGAACTACTCAACGTTTATCTCTTTGCAAATGATCTAAAAAGAGGTCATTTAGTTTTAATAAAATTAAAATTTTAAAAACAATTCATGATAATTTCAACAATTACAGAACTGGTATTGGCGTTGGCGTTTTTACACTTACAGGAAGGAGCCGGGGGAAAGGACAGCCTCCTGCTGAGCCGCCGTGCGTCGCCCGGAAATGGACGGCTGTGATGAGACACGAGGACTCCTGCCCTGCCAGCGTGAACACTGACACACATACATCTACACCTACAAAAATATTTATTACACAAACACTCTTACACACACACACACACACACAGGCTTTTACACACTAAAAAAAAAAAAATTGGGGTGGATGTGTGAAAGGATGTTTACAGATGTGCGTGGCTGTATTCGGCTGTCTTTGCTCTATGTGTTGTTTGTTTGTGTTTTGTTTTTACTTGTTGCAGGTCCCGATTTGGAGAAGACCAGAAGAGGACTTCCGTATGAAATCAGAACATCCCACCCGAGACTGAGTTATACTTAATTGTGGGTCCGGTCTCGGGACGGGTAATTTCTTCGGGGAGGGAAGTTTAGTCGGTACGGGGCAGGTTATATTATGCCTAACAACATCTTGGCAGAGCCTGGTTAGCCTGGTTGCTAGCCCGGGTCGATTAGAGGCCTGGGTCCGAGCCCTACACACCCATAGTGGCGTGCGTAAATGGCATTCCTTCATCGACCGGAAAAAAAAAAAAAAGATCTGGTATTGGATTCTTAAAAACGATTTAAAGAGTAATCTCTTTATCAAAAAAATATCAGATACTTAAAGTATTGTTCACAAGTAGTGTTAAAACCAGTATCAATGTGGAAGAAATCCATTTTTGTTAGTCTGTATTACGATTAAAATAAATTACTACATTTTTTTAGTCTTTTTTAATAATTACATAATTATTGGATACAAAGAAATCATGAGCTAAGAATGGTTAAAGGTTCTTGGTTGCAATCTTACATTTCTAAATTCCTTTTCATTATATTCTCTAGAAAGTTAAACAGTCGATATATTTCTTTTAATTTAAATTAAGCAATGGTAATTGCTTTGAATTCTGATTGGGTTGGATTAATTCAGCGATATTTTTATGTTTAAATATATTAGGGAGCTTAATTTTAAATGCCAGGGTTATTAAATCAATTAGATGTGTTGTATTTCCATCTCACACAATTTTTATAAATTGAATAAATATACTGAATAAATGGATGATAGTTTCTTTTTAATTAAGTTTAAAAGTCAGCACACTCTGGTTGTCAATTTTCATTACAATATATATATATATACCTTCAATCTAATGTTTTCAAATTTAAAAAAAAATATCATTAGGGAAAGAAACACCTTAGAAAAAACACCTATGAAATCTTAATTTTCGTTTAAAAATCAACACACTCAGGTTGTCAATTTTCGTTACAATATATAGCTTCAATCTAATGTTCTCAAAATTGAAAAAAAAAATACCATTAGAGGAAGAAATACCTTAGAAAAACACTTATGAAATCTTAATTTTCCAAGTATATCATTTATTTATAATGTTCAGTTAGAAATAAAGAAAATTAGATTAAATTAATTTTATTTATTAATTAATCAAATACTAAAATAATTTCGAACTATTCAAAATAAAATTGAATGTTCTATCTTATTTTTCAACATTTGTTATTGCTGTAAAATGGTACGGGAAATTAATTATAACAAATTACTGGTACAATGTAATCGCAATGGAATGTTATAATCACGTAGCACATGATACACTTTTTTTCAAAATTGTAGACTGCTCTCAGAGTGAAGTTGAATAACAAGAGCCAAAAATATAAAACAACAAAAAGGATTGTCTGTGAAGCTGAAATTATTGCTGCCAAAGTACATTGATAATACAATGAGGTTATTGTACAATAACCTCATTAACCTAATGAAGTATGTTAAAATAACACAATAACTATCACTATTAACTGTATTTCCCAAAGAGACTGGACCCACAATGCGTATTCTACTCACACCAACCCAAACTCTTAATTTTCGCTTGATGTAAAGATTGTTCGTGGAGGTTGTTAGTGGTCGACCAAGGTCATCTATTTTGTGTATTAATATACTATCCCAGATGAAACTTAGTTAATTTATCTGTATAAATTATTATACAGCTAAAGGAGTAAAAACCTTATTTTTTTTTATAAAAAAAGTCCTTGTGGTAGCTTCTCAGCCTTTCATCCGGAACCTCCGGATGAAACATGATCCGGAAGTTCCGGATGAATTCGGAACTCCGGTTAAATATAGTGGTTTTTTTTCTTTCCCTTCAAAATGCTTATTTCATATTCTTATTTCACTTGAATTGAGGTGTCTCCTCACTTCTATCACGATATTTTATGAACATTGTTGTCGTAGGTTATCTGCTTTTCATTACTCGCGATCAACCTCTTCAGAGATGGCTTGATTTCATTAAGCTTCAGTAGAGATTCGAAGATAGAAATTCGATCGAGTAAATTTTTCTGAGTAAGATCATGTATCACCCAAACATCCAGCTTCTTTTTGTTGCCAGCTTTCTCCAAAAGGTTTAACACTGTTTGGTGATGGATGTTCCGATCATTGGGTCATTGGCGATATTATGATTGCTTACATGCCGCTCTTCCTCGACTTTTGCTAACGCTATTTTGCGTGCTAAAGGTTCAATACGTCTAAGACTACCTATTATAAAAAATTTTAATAATTATTTATAATAAAATTTCATCATAATTCAACCCACTACCCAACAAAAAAAGGAATCTTAGGTAACTTTTTATTGGTTGTACATTTTTCAGTAGTTGTTTTTTTTTTTTTTTTGTTCCTTCCATTTAACCAGTAAAGAAAAACCAAAAAAAGGAGGTGGGGAAGCAGAAAAAAATACCGAATTTTTACAGATAAAAATATGTTTTTTTAAATATTTAAACATGTAGTGATAATTTTACGATAAAATTTCATCATAAATTACCCCCACCCCAAAAAAGTAATCATAGGAAATTTTTATCGTATATCACTACATAAAATAAATAACCTATACTAGAAAATTATAAAAACTTTGTTATCAGCTTTTTTTAAATTAATTGTGTTATTGATTCTTTATTAAAAAATATGGTATTAATTTTGATTCCTACTTTTTGAAGAGCGGGAACTAAAATTTTGAAATTAGAGATCATATTTTTTTATTTATAAAATAAATTAATTTTTTGCCTTATCGTTAATTTTATACTCCAATTTCTGTTTGAATTATAAATTTTTGCTGCATATAGAGGATTTTAAATAATCATTTTTAAAAAAATTTTTTTTGCAATCTAGAATATATTGTACAAGTATTCAACGTGAAATATTAAGAGATGTATTGCACACCCAAAAACGCGTATAGAAAAAACGTTTATTCTTTTTTTAATATTATTAGGACTAAAAACGATGGGGAATATAATAAATTCTATGTTCAAAAATAATAAATAATTGAAATGTTATACTATCAAACATAAATTGTTGTTTATTAACCGGTATTACCAGCAAATAAAACAACTTTATCCAATGTTACATTTAATTTGATTGTTTTTATTTTTGAATTCAGTTCACTGAGCTGATGTTTCTTTGGTTCTACAAAATGAAAACTTGTTTTTCGGAACACCTGTTCTTTCTACACTAAAACTTGTGGAGTAAATTAAATAAATATCTAATATATATATATATATATATACTGCTACTTTCACTGAACTCTTCTTTTGACCTTGAATGCTGAATTTTATTAATAAGCTTATATTTAATTTTTACAACATATAACATTTTTTTTAAATACTAATTTTTTAGTATTTGTAGAATTAGCATAAAAAAATAATTTTACAATAACATTTTATAAATAAAATTAAGTATTTTTTAAAAATATTTAACATCTTTAGTTTCAACTATTGACATAAAAAAATTTCATTCAATTACTAGTAGTATTTTTAGTTAACTTTAAAAAAGAAAATTTAAAAAATAATGTTTCTTACATGAACGCGTCATTTATTTCAAATTTATTGAGATTATATTTTATTATAACATTCTTTTCTAATATTGTTAAATTAGTCTCACTTCATAAAGGACAGCAATATTTATCACGAAGCGACAACATAATTACAGAAAATATTTCTACAATAGTAACGTATTCTTTTTTTAATAGATTTATCGTGAAAGTTTAGTATAATTTAATTATTTTATTCAATGCTACGCTTATAAATATCAAAACTCATTAACTAACCAATTTTTCAATATTATATATTTATTTCTGTATAAATTGAAATCTGGGTGGGTAATTATGAAACAAATTTTATTTTCTTTTACATTAACAAAATTTTCAGCTTGTGAGTAATAGATAAAGGTTTTAACTTTTGCTTATTTAATCTCATTTTTATTGTTGTTTAGTTATTTTAATATATGTCCAAATCGGTCTTTTTTTGTTACGATTTTACACTCTTAATCCTAATAAATAAAATGGAAGAGTCTCGTCGAGTGGTTAAAAGGAACTTTTCTCTACTTAATCGATAAATCATACGTGAATAAATTTACGTAAAATAGTATAAATTTTACAGAATATAACTAGAATAGTAGGAAAATTCATAACTATTGTAATTTTTTAGTAACATAATCAGAATTATAAAAATTAAAAAAATTATAAGAAATTAAGACTATTAAAATAATTAGTGGTAGCGTCTTTCATTCGGAATCCAATGTTCGAATCCCGGATCACGCAGGGCACTTTTCATACACTGCAAAATTTTCATTTATATTCCCAAGGCATAATGTTGAAATAATCATAAAAAAAAAGATTTTAAACATTAACTTCTAAAACAGTAAAAGATTTACGAAAAGAATTGAAATACAATTGAAATTGAAATACAGAAAACAGAATTCTGTATTAGAATTGAAATACAGCAGAAAACAGAATTTTTGTCACAAGTTGAAACATATTTGAAATTGCAGTCAATGTTACAATAATCCCTTCCTCAAGATTAATCCTGGAATTTTTTTTTTTTTAAGTATTAAAATATACTTCAAGCCACTTACACAAAAAAAAATAATAAATTTTACATTTAGATTAACAAATCTAAACATTCTAAAGTAAAAATTTAATATTAAGACCTAATAAAATTAAATGTGAAATCCTTAAAGTGTTCTCCAAATGTTATGTTTGGTTCCAAAAAGCGAAAATTTTTATTAAATTTTTAATGAACCAAACGATTACAAGGTAAAAAAATTATTTACTTATTTTTAAATAAAAATAAATAGATAGTATCAGGTCCAAGGAATAAATAAGTTTTTTACTAGGCAAAAAGAACAAAGTAAAACGAAGTAAAAAGGTTTATAGTTCATTACAGAAAAAGTAGGAAAAGAAATCACACAACTCCGACACACATTTTTCTTCTTTTTTTTTGAGAGGAAACCATTATAAACTCCACGTTATATCAAATCCCATGGTCTTGTGGAACTCTCCCTTGTGACCCTGTCCACTAAAACCAGTCTATAATGTGGGATGTCGGATTCACGTTACAGCATTACAGCAACCCATGAACCTTGTCTACATTCACACCCTCATTGCTGACTCCACGCCTCAAACCCCATCAGTCACTGCGGGTTTTTTTCCTTCGATCTTGGAACCGGACCTGCTTAATATTTACATAACTCTAAGGGAGATTCAATAGAGAAATATTATTCAACCCCTAGACTTCTTCCGGCGTCATTGTTCGAATGATCTTACGGACGCGGTTTCAACATCTTGGACAACGCGTGCTACGATCGTTCGGTCGAAGCATATTCCCAATGATGTTTTCTGGGGTAAGCTCGCCGAATTCTTCCCTGCATGCTTTCCTATCTTGCAAGAATCGATCGCGCATGAACAACGTGGGTTTGGCGGTATCATCCTCCACGTAATAATCACACTTCAGCGGAGAGTCTCAGCGTCCGCGCGCGCATGAATCCCTTAAAACACCCGTGACCGAAAAGAAACTGGGTCAACTCGTTTCTCAGTTTCCCGTATTTTCGATACAGTTATCGCTGAAGATCAGGAATCAGCCTGTAGATTCATCTGCTTTTTTTCAAGTGATTTTATTTCTTCTACCACTTACGGACAAGCTATGAATGTCTCCGCATCCGACACATTCCCATATACCTGCAAAATAATAATTTTTTATTTTAATAAAGGAGATAATTTTGTACAAACATATACACATATATTTTATCGTAGTGTGCTACGAACATGGCACATCATCTTTTGAGTTAACCTTATCGTTAAGTAAATGCTATTTATAAAATCTCATTATAACTGAGTGAACCTTTTTAGATACTATCGGAATTGATTCCAAGCTGTACTCAGTTTTTGAGTACGTAATAGAAGTTAATATTGTATTGTAAACTAAACTGGTTTGGAAGGGACATGGACAATTGAGTGGTACTGAGATGTTTATAAGAGTTTCAATTTCAGGCCTAACTCAGATCTATTAAAATTTTACCCAGTTGATAGATATCTATAACCAATCCGTTTTATAATGAGCATTCAAATTTATTAATGTGGTGATCGGGTGTAATGCCTGCATTAATTCCTATTGTATCATTGCTTCTGATTATAACTATAATCAACATTAGATCCATAAAATGAATCTACAAAAAAAATTATTATAATAATAAAAGTTAACAATGACATTATTCTTTTAACTAATCTTTTAATACTGATTTGAAGTACTTAGAGAAGTCATACGTATTTATTCCCTACTTAAAGTAGCTTTCTATCGCGCTCATAATATTCCATTCTTTCCTTACGTATTCATATTTATCTTTTTCTTTGTATACTTAATCTAGCGATCATGTTGTCTAGTCTTTATGTTACTAATCTCTTCTGTGTTGCGGCAAGAATCTCAACCGTTCGAACAGATGTTTATCACACCGTGTCTTTGTCCATTAACGTGTAATCTATTTCCTGTACCAAGATTATTACTTCCTTTCTTCCTATGTCGATTACTCCCTGATAATTTTCAATTTAAATACAAAAATACAATTTTTATCACTACGCTATAATTCATTAAGATAAAACAATTCTTTCGTAATTTTTCGTAATTCTTTTCGTTATTTTGTGTTCTTAAGATACAAAATAATCACCACAAGTCTTGATATATGATTTAAGATAGGACTTGCAATTTACTTTAGATATAACAACTTTAGTTACATACGAGTTAAATTTTTTTTTCTTTTTTTTAACATCCAGAACCATAGTTAAGTATTACATCAGAGGATGGAGATGAATGATGTGTAGCGTGTGTGAAAGTGCCATGCCTGACCGGGATTCGAACCCGGGACCTCCGGAATGAAAGGCCAAGACGCTACCACTCGCGCCACAGAGGCGGGAAAATTCTTCTTTTGAAAATTCTAAAAAAAAAAATAATTTTGTATTTCATTATGAAATAACAACCGAACTATTTTTAGTAAACGATTTACATGACTTTTCACACCTTTTCTGATAGTTCATTCAGTATGTGAAAACAGAAAGTAATGTTATTTATTTATAGATAATAATATAATATTTACATTAATAAATTTTACATTTAGAATAACAAATATAAACATTCAGAATTTACAAATTGAATATTAAGACCTAGAAAAATTAAATGTGAAATTCTTAAACGTCTCCAAATGTTATGTTGGGTTCCAAAAAGCGAAAATATACAATTAATATAGTAACAACAGGCTTACAATCTACTCTTGTCAATTCTAGTTACTTTTATTTTTTTTTATGATGGATGAAAAATAAATTTTTTCGAGTGTAAAAAATGCAAAGCCAAACTGAAATTCGAACCGGAACCTTTCAGTTGAAAGACAGAACCGATATCCTCTTCCACCATTATTAATAATAAACAAATCGTACTATTTTTTAATAGAATTTCGAATTCAATTTGTTCTATTTTAGAAATTTTATTTTATTAAATATATTTCTTAATAAGAATATTTAAAATTTACTTTTATTAGATCTTTCACCTCTTGTAGAGCAAAATCAGTGTTTAATGTAAGTTCTTCTATAAATAAATAAGTGAAATATTAAATAATATTTAATGTAACTGAGTAATTGTAAAACATTCAACTAATACAAGAAATAAAATAATGATAGCATAATACTTTCACGTGACGAATTAAAGCTATTTTTTTTCGATAGCCAAATCGAAGAAGTTTAAATTTTAAATAAATTTATAATACCAGTTAAGGTATTGTTAAACTTTCCCGGGAAATGATTTATATATCACCCGTGAACCTCTCTTATCTCCTCATTATATTGAGATCCAATCTTAAAATTCTAATACTTTAAGCTATATAGAAATCCACTATATAAAAGTCACTGCACGAAATTTGTAGATTTTTGGTCTCGTTAATCTTGAAATATTAAATATAAAACACGTACGCGCAAACCCCCCCCCCCACAAAACACACACCCACAAACATACTAATGAGTGCCGTTTACTTCTTTTTCCTGTATTTTTTAACGTTTCATGATCTAATGACTCAAAAAAAATGTCGAACGATGATTTTTTGGCATATTTTCTCCTTGTTATGAAAGGGAATTTATAATGTTTTGTGCTGTAACTTCCAGGGAAGTTACAATAATTTTTTAGTCACAATTTTGTGTAAGATCCACAAATTTATTAAACTTTTTTTTTTCTTTTTTTTTATTAAGACCTGCTTAAACTGAATTCAAAAAAATACACAAATAGTTTCATGATAATTCTGCGATGAAATTTCTACGCTGAATTTTTCAAAATCTTTTTTACGATTTCAATACGGTTCCTAAAATACTGTATAATATTTTATTTCAGCACATATTTTAACACCTGTGGAAATTTCAACAACGTACAAAAAACTAACTGTGGTGCTTTATACATTCTATCTTTATAAATAATACTCGGAAGTACTTTGTTGATGCAAAGTTGAAATATGTTTAGTCGGTATAGCTGTGTGTGTGTGTGTGTGTGTGTGTG
>JAAAKQ030303964.1:0-10122 GCA_010016005.3 Zanna intricata
GACCGAGGCCTGGCTGATGACTGAGATATGTAATCAGTATGAAGGTCAATAAGACGACTCCTGGTAAAGCTCCTCAGGGCTAGGAACAGGAGAGGTGGTGTGGCAACCGGAATAGTCACTTGGTGGGTGTCTTCCCCTACAGAGGTTGGGATGTATGTCACGCGCACAGTTTTTTGTGTGGCATAAACAATTCAAACAAGGACAAGAAGAAATCAAATTCTTCCAGGACAGAAGAAGAGAAGAAGACATCCAGGACATTCTTCCACTTCGAAAATGGACAAAAACATTGAAAAATAGGCAATCTAATCCATCCTGAAGGTCTGAAGATCAAACATCGAATAAGGAATATTATCTTGAGGTTCTAACTACTCTCCATAAGCTAGTAAGAAGAAAGCAATCTGAGTTGTGAAAGAACAAATCATGGATCCTTCATCAGGACAGTGCTCCAGCCCACACTGCACTGATTAAGTTATTTTTTGCAAGCATGGGATTCCTGTACTGGAACACCCACTCTACTCACCAGACCTAGCCACATGTGGCTTTCTTATGTTCCTGAAAGTGAAGGAAGCATTGAACAGAACTAGGTTTGAGACAGTTGAAGCTGTGAAAGAAAAAGCGACTGAGACCATGAACGTGATTTCAGAAAATGACTTGAAACAGTGTTTTGAACAATGGAAAATTCGAATGGGGCGATGTACGGATCATAGAGGAGAGTGTATTGAAGGGGATAATGTGAAAGTTGTTAAGAAAAAAAATAAAAAATATTACAGCAAACATCCCATTACTTTCTAGCCACACCTCTTATGTATATAAAAATTAAAACTAAAGTTTGCAACAAAATTTCTGTTTTAGTTCATTATTAAAATTGTTGTTATTTAAGCCTTGTTGTACATTTATAAATAAAATACAATGGTGACTGTAATATAAAGCAAGTTGTACTTAAAAATTGAATCGTGCACTTATAAAAAATTAACTTACTTTTTTGTCAACCTGAGATTGTACAAGACTACACATCATTCACATTCATACACATCATCCTCATTCATCCTCTGAAGTAATATCTTACGGTAGTTCCAGAGGCTAAACAGAAAAAAAAAGAAACTTACCTTTTTGGTCCATGTTTCCAGGATTATCATTATTAAGATCATTTACTTTATTATTTAAATTATTATCTATTTTGTTGTTTAAATCATTCAGTACACTTTCCATACAATCATTTCTATTCATCACTTTTATGTTAGGAGTGTTGAATATAATATAAAATTATAATGACCTTAGCTATCATTCATTGTCGCTGGAAAGACAGATGCAATTAAAACTAGACCTTACAAGCCAATAATAAAAACATCTACAAAAAAATAATGAAAAACTAAAAAATTAAATTAAGTTACTCGATTTAATCAAAAGAATCAACTCCTTTACTGTATACATATTTTGTAATAGGTAGTCGCATCTCTAGAAATAATAGTTTTTTCAAAAGTGTAATGTGTCACAAATTAACTATATACGTTAACATATACCAGTGCATGGCACTTACCGATTTGAGCCAATTTTCTTCAGAATATATGTATAAAAATAAAGAGTGATGATACATCACAGCATTGATGTGGTAAATACACACATTATGTTTAAGTTTTCACCATAAAAATACGTCATTTGTGTATAAATCTTTATTTTTATAGAACACAAGATTATCAGTGTTAAAAGTAAATAAAAGTTGAAAAAATTAATTAAATTTAAAAAAGGAATTATTAATTAAAGATTTCATAAGTTCAACCAAATAAACAATACAATTGAAAATGTAACTAATGTTAGAGTTTACAAATAAGTATCAATTTACAATTAAGCATAATTATTTTTATAATATTTTAATTTTTAGTATAAAAATCTTCCATACAGTCTGGACAAATCGGTTTATAATATTTTTTGCAGATGAAATGTGTTGGTTTTGTGCATTTTTTACTGTGACATCTCGGGGCTTTTATCATGGTCTTCTTTTGAGGTCAGTGATCGATTCACATCTTATTTCCAATGGCATTTTGGGTAGTGTAGTTTTTTATTCTTCACTACTGGTTCTTCAGCACCTAATGAAGGTTGGTCCACTCTTTTCTTCCTGTAAGTTGACTCCAATTATGATCAGTGATGCAGCCACTGATGCTTTGAACTGAAGAAAACAGTTGCTATCCCTCTTCTTTCTAGAAGATCCACAAATTTACAAATTCCATATATGGCAGGTGGAAAGAAATTTTTTGATACCATCTTTTTACCTTTAACCCCATAAGTCAACTCCACCCATGAATCAATTGTACTGATTTGATATAATTGTACTATTTGTACAGATTGTACTAGTCTACTGATTACAAATCATTTTTTTCTGGCCTGTTCCAACTCTTTACCATATTTTCTGGAATCCCCTTGTCATATATAGACATCATGTGAGCAGGATTGTTATCCATCCATCTGACAATAGATATATTGTCAAGGCTTGTAACAATGCTATTCATTTCTGGATGACAACTTCAGCTGTACCAGTTTTTCTGCAAAAGGTTTAGTGATCCATTTAGTTTGGATTCTAATTATTACAAGTATTTTATTTTCTTGAAGTTGTCATTGAAGTGATATAAGAATCTGAAGAATATCCATAAATACCCTATGTTATTTCCCATAAATATCATGACAGTCGCAGAATATCACCAATACAAGCAGAAGGGCTTCAGATGTTTTCTTTTGACACACCCTGATACAGCTCAAAACATGTGACAAATACATTCAAACTGACCTTGACTCAGATTTCAAAGTCCATTTCTTGAGCTTGTTTTTAATGTGTTATTTGAGTTGCCATGCCTCATGAAAGGCACCATCTTATCAGTCAACTGAATTTCCTCTAGTGCTGTAGTTTTATTGTATGAGTCATGAAGGGATGTGATAACGGGCCTTATTTTCCAAAATTTGACATGAACTTTCAACTCTTCTTCATTTGTGTTATTCACAGAATGGATAAATCATTTGATTTCTTCAAATCTGTTCACAGTTAATATACTTTCTGTAATCAAGCTCGCCTTGAGTCCTAAAGAGAAGACCAGTAAATTTTGCAGGTTATATATTTTATATAATTTCATGATATAATTCTTCTTAATAATTGGCTACTTGACAGTTTTAATAATGATTTGATCCATCAGGAAATATTTGAAAAACTGTATGGAGTCTCTCCTACTATGGAAATTTCTGTAGGACCTTCAACTTGAGTGGGATTTCTACTGTGCATATTATTTCTGCCAGAAAATCATGACATGGTATTTCTTGGTACAGTTTTGGTTGCCTAATATGCTTTGCAATTGAAGATTGATTATTTTGTGTACGATCAGAACTCTTGTTTCTCCTGGATTTGCTTCAACTTCTAACAAAAGAAGCTGTGAGAGACTCAGTCCCATCATAAGTCACTATATGGCTGTCTGATTACTAGGACCTGATATAAATCAACTTGTAGAATAGAGTGTATCTCACTTTGTTCAGATTCATTACTATTCAATTGTAAAATATCCCTTACCTTTTTTATATGCACTCTTAACCCATTCAGAATTGATGTCTTCCTCTGCTAACTTCAAATTGGTCAATGTATGGCTTCTTTATCTGAATGTGGTTTTGTTTCTTCAAAAACTTCATCATCACCAAGATCACTACAGTCAAAAACAGGAAGTCAATCATATGACAGAATATGTACAATTTCTTCAGTTTTAAGAATCCTCTCAAACAAAACCAAAAAAAATTGCTTTAACTGTGGCTTGTTTAGAGGAAACAATTACTTTATTATTTTACAGTGTATGTTTATTATGGGTCTTATCAAATCAAACGTACAGTTTTTTGGCTTGTGCCAATGTACATAAAAATCGTAGCATTCAGCAATGAGAATGTACGAGGCGTGTTTTTAAAGTAAGTAGCATTTTGAAATCAAGCCGATGCAGCACTATAGTTGGTGTTTTGCACATGCGCATTGTGTACCTACATCTGTTGGCAAGCCACAGATGCCATTACAACCAAAATCAATCATGTTTACATTTACTTTTGCATGTTTAAAATGCCTCTGCCAATTGAGAATCCCGTCGACCGTGAAATATGTGCTGTTATTCGTTTTCTGTGTGCTAAAGGCGAAAAACCGGTTGAAATTCACTCTCAGATTTGTGAAGTCTATGGACAAAACATTATGAGTGATGGAATGGTTTGGAAATGGATTAGAGCTTTCAAGGATGGTCGAACAAACTTTCATGACAAGGATCGTAGTGGGCGACCTTCAGAGATCACTGATTTGTTGCAAAAAGTCGATGAAAAAATTAAAAAAAAACAAACGCTTCACGATTTCTTCATTATCATTGGAGTTCCCTTAAGTTTCAAGAAGTGTTCTTTACAAAATTATTAGTGAATGGTTAAAGTATCGAAAATTGTGCTAGCCTAAAAACAGCTGTGTTGCAGAGGCTTTTAAATCAGGCGCCAAACTTTTATGACAATGGAATACAAAAGCTTATGGTTCAGTATGATAATTGCCTTAATATTGAAGGCAACTATGTAGAAATAAGATACTTGCTTTCATGTAAAAATAAAATAATTATGAAAAGTCTCTTTGTTTTTTTTTTTTTTTTTTTTAATTTCAAAACGGTACTTTAAAAACACGCCTCGTAAATTGGAAGTGTTTTTTAAAGTAGAATTACTTATTGAAATAAACTATAAAGCATCTTTTATTAAATTCTAACAAGTAGTTTAATGTAAATGTTTTAAACAATTACTCCAAAAATACTTAACATTTTCTATGTTACTATAATTGCATGCTGTCATCAGATGATGCTGCATGATTTTTAACAATTATCATTTTCAAAAACAGAATCAGTTAATTTAATTAACTTTCTTCTAAATATTATAAACAATAATAAAATTAATTTTACTTATTATTTAAGTTCTTCCTTAACTTATAAACACAAGTAAACTTGAATCAAACAAAATGAAATAGTTTATACTGAGCTGTGATAGTAACTTCTTTAACTTCAACTACGATCAATTGATACTGCTGTGCATAGCAAGAACTTTGGGCATTTAGGTTAAGTAAGCTGAACTGAAGATAATATCTGATATTGGTTGTTTCCACTATGCTTGAAGAGGTTAAATTAACAATTAATATAGTCCTTTGTATTAAAATTGTTTAATAATTAGATGTTCTATTTAATTATTTTACTCTATATATCTTACATTTAGTTTATGGTTCTATTTTATTTTTTATATCAGCAACTAAGATGGTAAATATACTCCCCATAATTTTAACTTAATAATCTTAAATTCTACTTATTGTAATAAGTAAATTTAAAAAAAAAATCTTCTTTGTTTGACCAACAGAATTTGTAAAAAAAATGTTCATACTACAGTAAGAGACTTCATTTTTTTCCAATAGTAAGTGTCAACATGGTATCACTTTAATAATTCTACTTATACTATTAGGTGGAGATTTTAGTTACTGGTTAAAGAAATTTTCAGGTATTACTGATTTTAGTATATTTATTGAAAGTTTGATTTAATAATATCGATTCTTAAAAGTCATTTCTTAATTTTATTTTTAGGTGGGATTAGTTGTGGTTAACGGGCAACTTTATGCTGTCGGTGGTTTTGATGGGACAGCTTATTTAAAAACTATTGAAGTATATGATCCTGAACAGAATCAGTGGAGATTATGTGGTGCAATGAATTACCGTAGATTAGGAGGTGGTGTAGGAGTTATGCGCGCACCACAAACAGAAAGTTATTTTTGGTAACAATGCATAACAAGCCTTATTATATATATATAATTTTATTTAGTTGTTAATAAACTAATGAGATGTGATATTATTATGTAAGAACCTTCCATAATTGTAAAAGGGAAGTTATTTTATTGTCTGTAATGTATTTTCATTATAAGTTGATTGTTAAATACTGTAAAATATTTTTGTTCATTTATTTTTTTTTATTGTTATTAACTGCTTTAGTCATTAGCTACTAATAAATACCACAAAAGTTAATGAAATTACACATCCAGAATTGTTTAGTTTCATTGGCCTACAGTAATCGATGCATTAGCATGGTTTTTGATAATTATCATTATTTTATACCCTTCATTTTTCAGGATACAACTCCCTGAGGTTTTCCAACTGTATATGGGGATATTCGACTATAATTGTTTGTATGAGGATGCTGTTTAGAAATTTTGTGTGTTAGTCTGGATTTTTCATTTCCTCCATTAAGAAACAAATAGTATTAAAGAAAAGAGAGTTGTAAAATATTTAATGCAAGAGGAGAAAAATTTATAAGACAAAATTAGTGAGCATTAGGAGGTTATATTGATTTGTACGACATTAGTACACAGAAACAATGTTACCAAACCAAACTTACTGTAATGTTTGCTTCACTCACTAACCTTATCTAATTAAAATTAAATATACAAACTGTGTACAATTTGTTTGTAATTTATAATATTAGTTTACTACTTAAAATAAATTAGGCGTAAATGCTAACCAATTAGGTAGGGCAGAACTACTTTAGACCTCATAATGATGTTAGACCACATACTAAAGTAGCACTGCTCTCTACCATCCTCGGTAACCAGCAAGTGGTTTTAACATTCTGTTTCTCTTAGTTGAACCAATTGTGTAGCAGACTTTTTTTTTATGATTTGGTTGCTGATTTATTAGAAATTATCCTGGTAGAGGCATGCAGCTTCATTATTAAAACTGTGCTGCTCATTACTTTCATTACTACTCAGAAATTGAGTCACTTGACATAAGCGATACAGCATGGCACTCACTACACAATGATTACTTGATGTATTAAAAGCATAATTACATATTTTGAATCATATTATTGTTGAGAAAACAAAATAAAAGTCATATTGTTTTGATTATAATAAATTTTTTTTTTTGTCAATATTATCTTTAATTATAGTTAATTATTATTTGCAGTCTAGGTTTTAGTAAAGTTATTTCTAAATAATGAAACCTAGACTTTTCTTCTCTAACATTAGATATATTCTCGTTTGTTATTTACTTAATATCTTAATTTTTTGCAATAGCAAAAAAAGTTGAAATATTAACAGTTTAAATTGAGGTAAGGATTTATAATTTGAAACCATTAATTTTTCAATAGATGGAAAATTAAATGTTTCCAGATGATATGATTATATCATGTAACTCTTTTTTCCTATTATGATGTGAAGGCATTTCCTAAATTCTGTTTGTATTATAGAGATACTCTGTGTGTGTTATCTAGTTTTAATTTTTTTAAATAACATTCACAGATATAGTAATTATAAATGACAAGGTCATGTAACAAAAAAAAATTGTTATGGAATTTAATTTGTAGTAGTTCAACAGTAAATATAAATATAACACAATGATTAACAAGATACATTAGAGAAAATGCAAACTTTTTTTACATCTACAAAGATTTACTTATTATTGCAACAATGGTACTTTTGTGGAATGCACTAATTTCAGAATTTCTTACAAATATTTTTACCCTATTTTCAATTATACACCAACAAACCAAGGATTGGGTTTAATTCTTTCTTGTTTCTGAAGCCTAACAATTGAGGTGGAGTCTTGGACAATTGGATCAATTTTAATTACTTGTTACTCCCATATGAAGTCTAAGAAATGTCTAGAATTTCCTTGAAAGTCTACACTTAATTATTGTTATATATCTTAATTATAGTTATACAATTTTGTAAATTAAGATCATTAATTGAGTATTGTTGCAAACTGCAGTGTTGTATTGCATCAACATTGACCAAGTAGCAAATTCAGTTCTCTTAGAATGCCAGCTTCTCTATACTAAGTATGAAAAGAATCTTTGAACTGATAACAAGTTATGTTAAAACTTCAAAAGCAATATTCTTTTAAGAATTTGTACCTGATCTTATGAACATTTAAGATCATTCATGTTGACTACTTTGTATTGCTGCAATATTAATCAAGTTTTCTATCAAAGGAAGGAAATACACATCCACATTAATAAACTTTAGAGACAGCAGAAACTATACTTAGTTCTTTTCTAATCAGAAGTATTAATTTCTTTTCTAAAGCTGTTGCCCAATTATTGTGAATTCTAAGCTAGAAGCAAAAACA
This sequence comes from Zanna intricata, assembly GCA_010016005.3. Taxonomy (NCBI): domain Eukaryota; kingdom Metazoa; phylum Arthropoda; class Insecta; order Hemiptera; family Fulgoridae; genus Zanna; species Zanna intricata. Next base: position 8,136 of record JAAAKQ030303964.1, read on the forward strand.
TCTCTTATAATTTTTTATTAGTTTTCACTGTAACCACTTGAAATTCAACTAGATAAGATTAAACCTTTTTGAAAGTTTTGATTAGCTAGAGAGTATTTAACATAAATTTTATTCTTAGGCTATTCTTGTTTTGGGAATTATGAGATTTCAGCCATTAATCTTATTGTTTAGCTCATCAGACAGGAAAACATCCTTGAGTTGCTCCATAGTCCCCCCTCCCAATTATCAAAGATGCACTGACTCAGCAGGATCAGATCCATAGAACATAAATAGGGGAAAAAGGGATCAAGGATTGAGTAGTTAACCACTTTTTACAGCACTAATTCTAGGATCCTATCTGTTGAGCCATTCTCAATGGTGGCTAAAAAAAAATGAAAACATTGATATATCATCTTGGAAATTTTCTGCATTGAAATAAGATAAAAAAATGGACAATTGATAGATTGACAGATTTTATTTAACCAGCTTTGTTTATCATTGAGTCTAGTTCAACAGACATTTCTGTTAGCCCAAGTCTTTTCCCCTCTGATTAATTGTCTTATCAAATACTATCTGATATTCTTGCTTTCTTCTACATATTTTTATTTTAAATGTTATTATTACATTTAGTATTTGCTATTAAATAGAGCTTTGATCAACTAAAAATTACTTCTACACCATAAATCAACAGTTTACACAATAATCCTGAATAACAGCTGATTTATAGAAATGTATAAAAAAAAACACAGAAAATATTTATTTATAAGACTTGTAATAAGTTTTAAATATAATAAGAATTGCATTTTCTTATAATTTGGATTCTTTTTACATTTAAATTTCTTAATTTTTTTTGTTTTTTGTGTATTTTTTCATAATATAGTGAAATTGTATAACATAAATTGTTGGTTATGGTCCATAAAAATATATCATAAAGTGATTATCAAGATAACTTCCTAATCCTATAAATAAATTTTATTGTAAAAAAAGAACTACTTTAACTCCTTTTATCAAAATAATTTAAAAATCAGTCCCCTAAGATGAGGACATTGTCTCTTCTCAGTTCTGTAATAAACCTCAATTAAATGGAAAGTGAAGAAAAAACAAATGGGTTAAATGGAGAGCTTTTAATACATTTATTATTTTTATTTTTTTTTTAAATAGAAATTTATATTTTTGTTTTGTATTGTTGCCAGAATATAATGTAATAACAAAGTGGATTTACAGTTTTAGCTAATCTGAACTTTTGTGGTTGCATGTCAGTCAAACTTTATAAATATTTGATCTTCTTGTTAGATGCGTTTCCTGATATCCATATGCTGAATTTAATTTACTGATTCCATGTTTGTATGGAATCTCTTGGAAAAATGTTTCACATCAAAAATCTTCCTTTGAAAAAATAATAGCTATATCTGTATTAAAACAGACCACATCACTTAAGTTTATCATATTGTACAATTCCATTATGCCGTATAGAAAATTTAATATTATCCTTAATTGTGTATATTATGTGGAATTGTGGCACAAAATTATACTATTGCATGGAATTGGCATAAATTTGGATGATGTGACAGAATAGCTAAGATAACATTTTTATAAAACGTTAGACGGATGTCTACATTTTAGTGTAATTTTTGCATATATATTTTTTACCTTCAGATTCAAGTGGGAGCCCTTTACACTCTTGCCAGAATCAGATTATTTTTGTTTTGCATATAGGAATACATTCTTGTATATTATTTCTTGATAAATCTAGATATTTTAATTCTTAATTTAATGTTCATGAACTATATTTGTGCACAAAGAACACCAAACAATTACTGAAATTAATCTCTTAAAGAAATATTAAAAAACAAAAAAATAAATGAAATCTAAAAATAGGTGCTTATTTTGATTATTTAATAAATCATTATTAGTGCATAAAGAGATGTTAGTTAACCCTGCTGTTCTGTTCCCATTTACTATACACATGTACTGTTCGGGTCAATATGACCCGAGGCAATAATTTTTC